>APFE030182308.1:68171-82848 GCA_000404065.3 Pinus taeda
TTTTCTTCATAGACTGAGCAAATTTCAATAGAATTCAATGGACATTCATTCCTAGGGTGCCTCCTGGTGCATCTAGGACAAAAAATGGACAAGGACCTCTCTACTTCCTCTTGCTTTCTCCTAATGTGCATAGTGTCCATCTATAAGGCAAGGGTTTGCAACATCTCACTCCTGAAATCTTTCATCATGTTTCCAATTTCACCCTTGATGGATGAATTGGAAGAGGATGTACTGACCATAGGTTGAATTCCCCTACCCTTTTTCCTAGCTACCATAGAATGGTTTCTAAAGATAGTCTTGATATCCTCATAGGGTAACTGGTACATATATCCTCTTGCTAACAAGTATATGGTATCCAAAAGTTATTCCCTTACTCCTCTAAGCAGGACCAACTTCAGTGACTCAAGGTCAAGTTTGCACCTAACCATTTTGTAACTAAGCTAGAATCTTTCTTCATAATCCTCTAGCGATTCATCATTACCTAAGGTCATCCTAAAAATTTCCTCTTTAGTATCTTTAGACCTACAGTAGTCTCGATACTTATTGTTGAAGGCTTGCTACTTCTAAGCCCAATTTGTGATGCTATCCCTAGGTAAACCCATGAACTAGCGTAAAGCTGCATCCTTGAGGGTAGATGGAAATAATTTCAACTTCTGCTCAACATTTGCGTAGTCATAGGTCCAGCATATAACAACAAACTAAAATAGGAAAGTGTTAGGATCTTCTGTGGTC
Organism: Pinus taeda; assembly: GCA_000404065.3. Lineage (NCBI taxonomy): Eukaryota > Viridiplantae > Streptophyta > Pinopsida > Pinales > Pinaceae > Pinus > Pinus taeda. Next base: position 68,904 of record APFE030182308.1, read on the forward strand.
AAGCCATGGAAATGAGGAAGGGTAGGGGCTTATACTTTTCATCTTAGTGTCCCCATTGGTTTCCCTGATGGGGAAAGCGCCCTCAACTCTCTCTCTGTTCGCTCTGTCATTTCTGTTTTCAACCATTGGCTCGGTAGGAATGGGTTCTTTTTCTTCTTTTTCTTCCCCTGTAGGTTCTTCAAATATGTCTGGTTTCCCACCTAAGGGTTCCTCCAGTTCACAGCCACTGAACAAGTGGGAAGGTTGGCTATTTGATGCAGTGGGATATTTGCAAAAAATTTCCCTAAGTTATCCCTATTCCTATGGGGCATGAAAGGAAATGTTTTTGGTTTGGTTTTGTGTTTTTTTCAAACTTTGGGAAGTATGTTGCAGAACTGAAATTGCAGATTGAATGAAAACTACTAAATGAATGAAAAACTAATTGCTGAATTGAAATCTTACTGGCAAAATGGAAAGAAAACTAGAGAATGTAAAATGGAAAAGGAAGCAACTAAATTATTTTTGCAGAAATGAAACTAATGGCAGAATATTAGAAACAAGAAATAGAATAAAGAAAGCAGTAATCACATATTACTCAGACACCTCCCTGGCAATGGCACCAAAAAGTGATGAGCACCAATATTGCAGCAAGAATGCTACAACTCTCGCACTACAAGCTTTACTTTATCAACACGGGGTTCGTACAAACTTGGAGGTGATAGTGTTGTATACATAAATAAAAGTGATGGTTCTACCTTTTGTCACTGTTCAGCTGGCAAGAAACCACTAGGGTTTTCAAGCTAGAATTCTATGGAGTCAGAAGAAGCTTGGTTCCTTGATGAAAGAAATAGAAATCTACTGTAAGAGAGAGCTGATCTACTATAATAATGAAAAAGACTGAAATTCAATGCTAAGACACACCATTTCCTAATTAACTGCTAAGAGATATGCTTTGAAATAATGCTAAATTAACATGAACAAAATGCTACTATCCTAAGCATGGATATTAAAAACATCAAACATCACTGTTATGCATGTAAAGGATTGTAATAAATTTGTTGTCTTTTTATGCTTTTCATGAAAAATCAAGTGTGCAAGCTAATCTCTTTTGGTGTTATGGCAGGTGGCTTAGGGATGCTGGTGGGTGGTTGGAAGGTTCAGGAGATGGTTGGAAGGCTTGGGAGACCCTTCGGTGACCTTGGGTGGCTTCCTAGAGGTTTTCCCTTAATTCGGTCTCAAAACAGGCCACTATAGGAAAACCTACATGATGTATTAGAAACCTACAGGATTCCCTGTATTTCTACAGGATACAGTTGAGAGAAAAATGATGGGTGTTGGAGGTGATGGAAGGCTTAAGGAAGGTGGTTGGTGGGTGGAATGGAGTGAGGAAAGGCCTAGGATCACTCAGAACCCAAAACCAAGTTTAGGAGATGGTTGGATTCGCTTAACATTCTTGGGGGAATTTCTATGTAAAATGATGAAATTGGTGAAGGTCTTGATGAAAATAAGGAATGCCTATGGGTGGATGAAGTTGGAAGGTGGTTGCTTGCTATGATATCTCTTTCTACTTTTGAAGCACCTACTCTACATTAAACATGTGTAATTTCCAAAAAGTCATGTAAACAAGAAGAATTCTCATGAGCTAGAAAAGAAGAATTTAATGAACTAACTGTCTACCTTATGCATGAGGAAATTGCTGCATAAAATGGAATCACGGATGAGATATACTTCACGAATGAAGATAGAAGAGATGGCAATGAAATCCTACACTTGCAAAACTGATCAAATGCAAGTTCAAGTACAATAAACTCTAAATTTTGTGAAAGAAATGGAAATCTGCCTTTTTGGGGCTGCATAAGGGTCTTTTCCTCAAGTCACGATCCTATAAGGAAGAAGTGAGTCCAGGACACCTACTTACAGCCTTGTGGTGCCTCTTATATCCCTTCTAACCTACCAGTGAAGTAAGGCACAAATGGAAGCAAACTAATAAACAATTAATCAAATCTACACTACTTGCAATGAAATACTTCTAAAGACAGTTTAACCATGAATCTATGAAACTAAGCTAAGCATACATATATAAGAAGATAGTGAAGTAAGGCACAAATGGAAGCAAACTAATCAACAATTAATCAAATCTACACTACTTGCAATGAAATACTTCTAAAGACAGTTTAAGCATGAATCTATGAAACTAAGCTAAGCATATAGATATAAGAAGAGGAGCCTTTGTTGCTAGGGTTGGGCCCTAAGACAAGATCTTCAGCCCTCTGAGTTAACTCAGTACTGGATCAAGAAAAATCTCATTCCTATTACCAAAACAGAAAATTACGTCAAAGTCTTCCACAAGTTTGGAGCTCAAAAATAACTAGATTTTTTACAACAAAAATTCGAATCCTAATGAGGCTGTAGGCATGTCTACTTATAAAAATAAAGTCCCCAATGAATTCATTAAATTTAGGAAGGCTTGGATCCAAAACTTGAGATGAACTAACTCTTCGTCTATCACTTGCTCGACTGCCTTCTGATCTTCATGACTTGGCTACTTGCACTCCGAGCTAGTGGGATTAATGGAGGAATATTCGAATGTGGGAGGAGTAAATGAGGTGGATTTACCTCTTACAATCTCTCTCCCTTCTCCCATTCGAGTTTCAAACCTTAGTCTTTCCAAAATTCCTTGATTTTCTCTTCCAAACCTGCATTCAATGCATATTAGTTTACTAGGCATAATATCTCACTTTAACTTATCTCATTAAACAAAATATAATCGAAACATGTAATAAGTTGTGAGAAGAGTTGGTTTGACTAAGCTAGGAGGTGGATTAAGGCCCATATAATTACCTAATGATGATGCTCATCAAATGTTAAGATAAATAGGTAAATGAATGGGTTTATTAGTCAAAATTTTCACCATTCCTTTACCTATTTATCTTAACATCTTATGAGATTATTTTTTTTCAACATTTTTTATCTTGATGATGAACCACAATATTTGGTTCAAAACTTCGATAAAATATTTGTAAATGCGATGGATTCGGAAATAAATCTACAACTATAAAAGAATTGCAGAAGTCTCAAATCCGAAAAATTAGTAATTATGTCATATGGTAAAATTTAGATGAACTAACTTGATGGACTAATCTATGTAATTGATATTGTTTTCATGATCTTTGAAGTATTATGAATCACTTGTCTTCTACCCTAATCATAAGACTCCAACTCTTGATAAATATTGATTTCAAGTTTATATATGATAATGAAGTAGCTGATGCTAACATGTTATGAATATGATGGATATATGTTTCAGAACTTGATATAGCTAGATTTTATGATTTAACAATTTTTCTGATGCATGCCAAGTATTTTGATAGATAGGCTGATGTTTTGAATGATGATGACTAAAGTAGTTTCCCTTTTAGAGGGAGTATCTCTTTATAAGATCCCTTCTCATATTGTCCTTTGTTGAAGTGTGTTATCTGGACATAAATAAACAAATATATGATATTATTGGTTTGCAACAAATTCTGGTTTGAGAAGAGAGTTTTCCTTACTCTAAGCCTCAACCACATGGAAGCAAGCTTGAGGGTATGATTGTAACTTATCAACCGCACATAAGAAATCATATGGGTGCAGTTATTCCTATAGGTCACAAAGCTAAAGCCTTATGCATAAAATCAGGAATGCACCAACATTATGAGAATCCTTCAGATATGGAGTAGACGTCAAAAAGTTCCATGAATATGGAAGTTTGAATGTTTTCCTTACTATAGAGAATGTGACCGTATTGATTAAACTTGTGTTTGTTGGTGACCATAATATGCATATTAGTAAGTTATTTTGATTTGATCATTGAAGCTTGTGTATGATATTATTTGATAACAGTTACAACAATTTAATAAGATCTAGTTGATTAGTATAGATGAGCAATGACATGATGCTTGATAGTTCATAAATACGCTTTAGAACATTGACATGATGCTTTATCTGTTTTTGGGTTATGGACTGATTAAACTCACTGTGATAAAAATTAGGTTTTTGGCTTGCTATCTGATGAGTTGCCTTGATTGGATAATGCTTGGTACATAAATGTGAGCTCTACCTAATATTTGGTCCAAAAAGTTTCTCATAGTGATATTGGCTGAAACTTTTATGACTTTGATATTAGATTTGATTTGGCATCTTAGGCTTGATAAGCTGACTTATGTTATTTTATTGTACAATATTGATTTGTGTAAGGATGAGCATATTGGTTTGTTAAAGTGTTATGTTTGAAGAAATCATTGTATGAAGCAAGATCCCTGATGTTATAGTGTTTTATCCTCGAATATGTATGAAAAGGAAACAATTAAGACTATGGATGACAAATAGTCTCAACAATATAAATGGCTACTAAATATTGTAGATATGTAGCAAATGATAGAAACAAAACCTACCAATGTCCAGATCTATGCCAAAATCATAGTTAAACAACAAAATGAAACAGTAATAACTCCAATAATCCAATGGAAACCAGATATACAAAGAATATATTTTATTATAACACATGTGAAGGGAACAAATAAATGTTACCAGCCCCTCTCTATGGGATGGGTTCTTGGCTATCCCCAAACGTCTTCAACTTGTGTAGAGTCTCTCTCCTCTATAATGTGTAAACCCAATAGATGAAATGTTTGATCTCAATGGGAACTCAAATACAAGAAAAATGGTGTGCGACAATGATAATAATCAGAGTTACAACAGTGACTGCAACAATGAAATAATCAAAAGTGAATAATGAACGGAAAACCCTTCTATTTATAACAAAATATTGAGTTATCCTTGAATAATGAGCAATAATAAAATATTATTAACCCCATTCTAGGAATAGCCACTTTAGATATTTTATTATATTTGGTTAGGAGGGAAAAAATATTTAAAATTTTATTTAGAAATAATAAATAAATAAATGATTTATTTATCATATCAAGTAATATGGTTAAGGAATAATAAATAAATAATGATTTATTTAATTATTCCCAAGGGATTTAGTCAAACTTGACAAGGAATAATAATTGGTTAGTGAATAATTAATTATTCCTAGAGAAAAATAAGATAATTAATAATTAATCTATTTATTTTTCATAACTGGGTCAAATATGACAAGGAATATTAATTAAACAATGGTTTAATTAATTATTCCTAGAATATAGTTAAATTAATAGTGATTTATTTAGTTATTCTTCATGGGTTTAATTATAAATTGCTTGACAAATGTGGTTTATTAAGTAATTTCTCACAGTGAAAGAAATCTTACTATGGTAAAATCGGCCTTATATGGTGTACTTCGATCCATCTAGTAAATTAGGCTAGATGATAAATTTTTTGGTGATAAAAAATTCCCCCCAATGTACGAGTGTTATGAGAAAAACGTATGAATGAAGTATGTTGTAAAGGCACAATCACTAGACAACAAAGTGGAGTCAGAGAGAAAGAGAGAGAGACCAATAGAGTTGAAGCGAAAGAGGATAGGGATAGAGGGGTGAGACCAATGCAAGTCTCCTTTTATGTTGTGGTACCAAATCTGAGTGAGGTGGGGGAGGCATACCTATACCCGCCAAGATAACTTAGTACAAAAATAATGATGCGCCCGGAAACATAAAACTAAGCAATGAAGTACATGTTGAATGGTACATGACAAACTGGCATAACTGAGCCATAAAATAATACAATGTGTCTCATATACATAATGCACCTGGAAAAAACATGAGCTAGGACTGAATACAATAATATCTTAGTACATGAGATATAATGGCCCTTCCCTCAAAAAATGGGGCGGAGGTAGGGTAGAAAAACTGAAGAAGCCCTGCTAAACAGGGAAGGGATCTGTAAAACTGAATAGATCATCTGAAGGAGACGTGAATCCTATGAATATTGCGATCGGCAAGAAGTGAACCCATCAAATCTGTGGAACTGCATCTGAGGCCGTAGCATAATATGAACGCATCTAGGCATGTGGGGGGCTGCCTGGAGGGCCACCCCCTCATGAGGTTTGAAACATCTCACACATGCCCAGGAATCACTGGTACAATTTGCTGCATCACTGGACCATCAAGTGTATGAATCACGAACATGAAACAATCAAGTCAATAGGAAATGATGAGTCCCTTTTCTTGATCTAAGGCACTGAACGAGAATGGAATATGGAACCAAGATACACCGCCCTCTAGGCCATTCTTCTAGAATGAATGAGCTCATGTCGACAGAATAGGGCTCGTAATAGGGGAGGGAATGAGGATCCTCAACTAAAGCATGATGGAAAATAGTAATGTGACTAATGGACTGACACCAGGGACAATCGAAAAATTGGGACTGAGACGCAAACATACAACTTCCCTTGTCAGAGCATAAAGTGCATGGTTTACCTAGCAACTATTGACTCGACTCCAGAGGGGATGGTGGACGATATGACAGAAGGAAAAAAACTGAGAAACACAAGATGAACAGTATGTAAATATGGATAGAATACTATGACATGATACAATGGGATGTGAAACATACTCCATGGATGCAAATGTGACTCATCGCATATGCTCTGAACAAGGGTGACTCGATGACAATGCCACATATAATAGGCCTGGTGGGGACCATGAAAGCATGAGCAAATGATGGTTTCTCATGACGAAAATCGACATGTGAGATGACAAGTGCCAAGGGAAGGTGGTCCCCAAAATACGGGCGTCAAAGATCAAGAAATTCGATTTTTAGAGGTGAGGAAGTGGCCCTTCTTGGAAAAATGGCTTCTCATTGAAGTTTCAAATCATCAAAAATTAAGAAAGACCCATTATAGTACTCCATGAGATCTTCCCAATGGTACTGATGGTTCATCAAACTGAGCTACGGTTTGGTCGCAATGTGCAATAGAAAAATTGTGGGTTTTCCTATAAAAGGGCATTTTCCCTCCAATTTGAGAGGAGGAGAAGGCCCCAAACCTTGTGGAGATCGTAGCGGAAAAACTAACCATTGGAATTAGGGTCTGCAACTTTCAGGCAAGTGGCCTTACTTATCTAAATATTGCCTTAATGCTTCTTGGAATGATGGTTCCTGGTGAAGAATTAAGGGAAGAGGAAAATAAGAATGAATAACTAGAGGAGGTCTAGAATCATCCTCACCCACTAAGTGAAACATGGGGACTATGTGGACATAGAGTAGAATATTTGAAGATATGGTGTCAAAAGTCTATGATATGTGATGTGCATATGGATTGTCGGAGAGGTCGGTAGGACAAACTATCCAAGGAATGGGAGGATAATCGACCATACCTAGATATAGTGGGATCTAGGCCAAGGCTTATGTTAATAAATTGAGAATATGGCCAGGGGAAATTCATCATGCCCCCGAGCATTGGATACTACCTAAAAACATATGTGATGGAGGAGACTGATTTGGTGTGAAAAGGTGGGAATGATGCCTCCTAGCAAGTGGAGTTTGTGGAGCTCCATTGTGTTTCGAGTGCTCGAAAAAGGGATCCAAGCATCTCAACCCAACCTGGCATGAGATCCTCCAAAGGATGATAATGAGATGTAGGGGCCTATGTGTCCCACAGTATGATATGGGCATATTGGATGTATATAGAGTGGTGGACTCCAAATACTTATATGTTTTTTGTGATACATAATATGATTATGCATTTTATATGACGATGTTCGTTCATCATGTGTTGTGTTTATGGTTGTCTTCTATGGTATACACGTGATAAATTCCATTCTAGAATGTTATTTGCAATGGTAACTACATAGCTATTTCGGGCTCTAGGAACATGACTAAAAGTAATGATTTCAAATTCACGTACCAACAAATTAACTCGTAAGTATCTCCTAAATAGGACTTGGTTATGCACATGATACACACCATTCAATTGCATGACAAGTAGCAAGGAATCTAAATGAACATGAAGATGAAGGATGCGATGAGAAAGGACATCAACTAGAAAACCTATCACTGCATCATATTTCAGCCTGGTTATTGGTGGTAGATCTAATGCACACATCATTTGAAAGGACTAACATATGCAAGGGGATAAAAATGGCCCAAGTTGCCGAGGCTAGATTCTAGTGAAGCGACTCGCATCGTCGGCATGGGTGATATATGGTGTGGATGGTAGATGGAGGATATACGGATGGTAGATGGAGGATCTACGGATGTTCAGACCTGAGATTATGTCAAAAGAGGTTCAATAGAAGCATGCGCAAAAACCTCAGAAAGGTTTGCTTGTGAGGAACTAAAGGATGATGACAAGTAAAGGATATGGCCCATGGAGTTCATCATCTCAACATTGGGGGGAGGAATCATGATGGTGGGACCAGAGTGCCCTTGTTTTGGTTTACTAGTGGTACTAGAATCCATGGTTAGAGGAGTAGATGTTACACTAGGAGTGGTCTCGTATTCATGAAGCGCCTCAAGGCAATCATGAAATTCATCACGATGAGGGCACCAATGGGAGTAGTGATCATAATGATTACATAAGGCACAAGGGTGATTTGAGTGTAACTTTTTGAGTTTCTTGGTTGGACCCGGTAAGTTAACGTGGACTTTAGGGATATTTGACTCAAGGAATGTTTCATGAACCAAAGTTTTAAGATGAGGGAGTTTAGGACAATTATTGGTGGCGTGCTCAACAAATTTTCACAAAGAACACAGATGTGATGGCTTTGGGGTCTTGGGGGCTGGAGGAGCTTAGGGAGCCTTGTCCTTCGGTTCTTTCCTCTTAGCTTTGCTCCCCTGTCTGGATGCTTTCGAACCAAGAGTGGGTTCCTGTTGAGGTTTTGATGGAACTAAAGTAGTGACAGGGGCTGTAGGGACCATTGAACTGGGGTTAAAGCATGATAAGGTCTTAGCTGTCCAGGCGGAATTCTTGTAGGGGTCAATGTACCATACTGGGATCCCCAAAGTCATGTTATGAAGGACCTACGAAGCCATGAAAGGGATAGAAAATATTCCTGGAGGGTGAAATAAGAAAGGTATCTGGCTTGTAGTGTAATGTCCTGACAGAACAACTCCTAGATGGTTGAGACCCAGAGGAACAGTAACTGGTAGGAACATAGGAGAGGGACCCACAAATGGAGGAGGTCCTGGGGGGGCAGATCTAGATGGATCGAATATAATGATAAACGCAGGGTGCTAAGGAGCTGGTTGCGGATTAGATGTACTAGAATGCTTGAGACCAGCCCGTGATGTTTGTAACATGTAGACACCCAAAGAGTTAGACTCTAAGACTAGAGGGGGAGGAACAGGGAAAGAACCCAATAATGAGGAATATTTGTAGACTCTGGGTGAAACACTAGTGAGAGGAGTTGAAGACTACTTATCTGACATTGATGAGATAATGGACTCGGGGGAGGTCACAGATGTTGGCTCGTAGTAAGTCAACTGATCGATGGTGACGATCTTCCCTTCATGGGGGAAGCACATCTTGCAGAAAACTGTAGATGCGATGGCTAACATGGAATATGTGTAACTACAACCCAAGAGAATATTTTAATCTAAAGGGGCATAAATAACATCAATGTTTACATGGACAATCTTGTTCGCAAGAGTCATAAGACAATTGTGATACATGCCAAGAGGCTGGGAGGAGTGTTCGTCCCAAGCACGCAAAGTGATGGTGGATGGGGATAGCTCAGGTGACTTAAGTTTTTTCCAAATGGTAGCAGACATCACAGATGTGGATGCACCTTTGTCAATAATGCATCGGGAGATGATGGCATTATAGACTGAGACTGGTATCTGGAAAGCAACGAATGAAGATAATAGGGGATGCTCTGATGTATTAGCTAGGAAAACAATCAAATGATCGCTGGAAGGATATATTGTTCCCAAAGAAGTTATTAGAGCTTTCTTTTGAGATGCGTAATTGGAGTACCTCCAACGTTGAAATGGCGATAGGTGATTGCCCCAAGTCTTCTACTATACTGTATGTATGGGTAGCTCGATTAGAAGTTGTATTACATCATAATGGACCTTTGGGGATCTTAGGAATTGTCTAAAATTTTGGTTGAGGGATCTGTAATGGACCATTTGGTGTCTTAAGAGGCTTAATAGATGCTTTGGTTTTGGAATCAATGTCAGACAAAGTCAATGGCTTGTCATATTGACGCGACTGAGTTTGTAGGTTGATATCAGAGGGATTAACCTTATCAGAATTCATCATGAGGATCCGATAGTCACCGAGACCAGAACATTGGGGGGGATGGGCGACTTGAACTGGTTGAGGTTGAGGAACAACAAATCCTTGCTGAGGGAAAGGATTTGTAAGCACTACTGGTTGAGATGGCACTGGATTTTGAGGCAATTGTTGGATGGGAGGTTGACCTATAGAAGCTACATGAGCTTCCCATTTTGGCGCATCTGGGGTAAGAGAGGAGACTCATGTGTATAATGGCCATTTACACCAAAAAATTCACAAGGCTTGTTTGTACAAATATCCTTGCTTTTCTTGGGTTGGCTGCGCCGTTGCTGCTTGTTAGTGTTAGGCTGGTTCCCCTGGGGTTCACTAAGTTGATTAGCTTGATTACACTGGTTACCCTTGTTACCTTTTCCCTTATTCTTTTTCTTCAAATTTTAGGGATTGTTTGCACTCTGCTGTGTAAACACTTGACCCTAAGAGGGTGGTGGTTGGGGCTCAGGATGCATGGGAGGCTACGACGCTAATGCTTGAGGGGTTAGAGCACTCAACTATGCGTAAGGAGGAGCAATATTTTGGTAGATAGGTTGAGCATTGGCTATCCTTGAAAATATGTTGCTAGCAGGAGAGGCATAAATATTGGAGGAATTGGTGCCCCTCTGCGGATAGCCATAACATTGTTGAGTATATGGCAAAGGATCTGAAATGGATCCAACGATACCATCGGCGGCATGAGATGCCCCTGGTGCATTAGCACCTCTAGGACAGGGGAGTTCTGGAATGATGGTATAGACATAACTGGATTGCGCATAAATCAGGTCATATCTTAGAGCGGTTTAGAGAGATTCTTCCTCTGTCTCAGGAAAATGGGACACAACATCTTTTCCAATGGGTGATAAAAGGCTCCTAAGAAAACAATATAGATAAACACGATCTTTGAAGGGTGGGGCACAACATATGCTCCTCCTCCTATGCCATTCCTAAACATGATTGGAAAGGTGAGTGGTGGAGGACTGACGAAATGAGGTCAATAGCTCCATACCAGTGTCGTACGAGAGAGGTAACTGAATATATGAGAGGAACATTTTAGAAAGCGTTGCGATAATGGAATGATATGTGGCGGGTTGGTGTACATACGATTTTGCAACATCTCTAGTGAGCGTGCATTGGAACAGCCAAAGAGGAATGGAGTCATCGGTAATGGAGTTGGATGAACACCATATGTGGAAGGACTGGACGTGATTGGTAAGGTCCTCTCCAGAATTACCCTCAAACTTTGGGATGTCGAAGGGAAGCTTAGTTGGCATAGCAGGTCAACCAAAATCGTGGTGTATAGGGTTGTTTATGAATTGGCTAAAATATGGGAGACTTAACCCAACCATGAAAGGGAGCATGGGGGCTACTGGAATGGTTCCTAACACTGTTCCACTAAATGTGACCACTAGAGTAGAACCAGAGCCAACACCAGATTGGATTCCTACACCAGCTGTGGGTTTAGAAATGGTGACGATATGCGATGAAGGAGGCTTGGAATCAAATGAGGAATCAGATGAACCAAGAGAATATTCGGTATGGGGACTCAGGGGACTATGAACTCAAACCCTACAAGGAGGAGTAATATTCCCAAGCAGAAACTGGGGATGAAGGCCTAAGAGTCTCCGCGACAAACACCTTGGTGGCGTAATGGTGGTAAGACATAAGTGACACGGAAATGGTGAAGGGAGATCAACAATATGCTTTTGTCTCTATGTGGGGAGATAAATTAATTATGTTATGCCTTGTCTTGGCGGTGTAAACCAAGTGCCCTTCGCTTAAGGTGTGCTTGTGTGTGCAAGTGTGTTTATTAATTAAGCCCAGATCGTGTTTGAAAAATGAAAAAAAAGGTTGTTGAAAATGAACTGAAATTAACATTGTAGAAAATGAACAACAAATAAATTAAATAAACCCCACCCAATATGGGTTTGCAAACAATGTGCTAGTTGGTGGTGAAATCAACTGAAAACACACTAAAAATGTCAAGATATCTAAGTGTCGATGTGACTGGAATCAAATGACACTAGGCTGCTGGAAACTGGTGTAGGAACAACAAAAAACCAGAGTGGAAGATCACTGCAAAAATATCAGGAGATGGGTATAAAACCTAGGGAAATCAATGGGACCCTAAGGAAAATGATCAAATAAGGTTTAAAATGAAACTTTGGATGGAAATAACCTATCTTTGAAGATCTGAAATAGAAGGGTACAGATCCAGAAAATATGGTTGAAAGTGCTGCAGAAACTCAGACTTCTTACTCAACTAAATTCCTCCTATAAAGGTAGAAGCATACTAGAAGCCCTAAGGGGCTAAATTCCACTTCGACGAGTAAATTAGAGTAGATCAAGGCCTAAGTGGGATGAGACAGAGGTCAACCAACCCAACAGATAACTCTCGGAAAAACTGAGAAACAGATCTGGAAAAACCTGGAAACCCTAAAAATCACAGGTACTGACTTGTTTTAAGGGGGATCACACTTTTTGGGCTAAAAGGTGTGCTTTGGACCTTGAGATCGCACTTTTTAGGTAGAAAAGTATCATTTCTTCTCCTTGATTCCCAGTTGGCAAGTCGCAGAAAAAAATTGTTGTCTCTGTTGCAGCTGGTTCTTGTGACTTGCGGAAAAGACTAGAAAACTTCCGGAGGTTAGAGTTAAAAATATAGTAAACAACATTAAGAGACTGAAAAAAGAAGAATCCCTAAGCTGAAAACTAAAGGTCACCTAGGTTTCTGGATCTGAAGTAAAAAAACTTGTGGAGACGCCAAATTTTTTATAGTGTTTTCTCCTCGAATATGTACGAAAAGGAAACACTGAAGACTATGGATGAAAAACAATCTCAACAATATAAATGGCTACTAAACATTGTAGATCTGCAGCAACTGATAGAAACAAAACCTACCAAAGTCTAGATCTATGCCATAATCATAGTTAAACAATGAAATGAAACAATAATAACTCCAATAATCCAATGGCAATCAGATATACAAAGAATATATTTTATTATAACACGTGTGAAGGGAACAAATAAATGTTACCAATCCCCCTGAATGGGATGGGTTCTTGGCTATCGTCGAACTTCTTCAGCTTGTGTAGAGTCTCTCTACTCTATAATGTGTAAACCCAACAAATAAAATGTTTCAACTCAATGGGAACTCAAATAGAAGAAAAATGGTGTGTGGTAGTGATAATAATTAGAGTTACAACAATGAGTGCAATAATGAACATAATCAAAAGTGAATAATAAATGGAAAACCCTTCTATTTATAACAAAATATTGAGTTATCCTCGAATAATGAGCAATAAAAAAATATTATTAACCCCATTCTAGGAATAACCACTTGGAATATTTTATTATATTTGGTTAGGAGGGAAAAGGTATTTAAACTTTTATTTAAAAATAATAAATAAATAAATGATTTATTTATCATCTCAAGAGATATGGTTAAGGAATAACAAACAAATAATGATTTATTTAATTATTTCTAAGGGATTTAGTCAAACTTGACAAGGAATAATAATTAATTAGTGATTAATTAATTATTCCTAGAGAAAAATAAGATAATTAATAATTTATTTGTTTATTTTTCATAACTGGGTCAAATATGACAAGGAATATTAATTAAAAAATGGTTTAATTAATTATTCCTAGAAGATAATTAAATAAATAGGGATTTATTTAATTATTCTTCATGGGTTTAATTATAAATTGCTTAACAAATGTGGTTTATTAAGTAATTTCTCATAGTGAAAGCAATTTTACTATGGTAAAATTGGC
>APFE030182309.1:0-14966 GCA_000404065.3 Pinus taeda
TTAAGTGATGTAATTGATAGAATTGGGAGACTCAATCTTGATTCACTCCCAACTCAATCAACAGAGCAGCCTGGACGATCTCAGAAAGGTCCCCCAAAGTGGCTGACAAAGACACTTGAAAGTGTTCATCCTGATGAAATTGGAAAAACAGGAACCAGGAATGCAAATCGACAAAATGGAGGTGATGTAGATGACTCTAATTCACCTGTTGATATGGATGTTTCTTATGATTGTGAATTGAACTTGTCTACAGATTTTGAACCAACTTCCTTTAAAGAAGCTGCTTCTCATGATGAATGGAAAGAAGCAATGCAAAGGAGTATGATGCCCTCATAAAGAACGACACTTGGAAGCTGGTTGATCCTCCATTTGGAACCAAAGCAATTGGCTGCAAGTGGGTCTACAAGAACAAGTACAAAGCTGATGGCTCACTTGACAAGCACAAAGCTAGGCTTGTGGCAAAAGGTTTTGCACAGAAGGAAGGGGTCGATTATGAGGAAACTTTTGCTCCCACAGCAAAATGGCCACCATCCGGACACTCTTTGCACTGGCAGCTCAGAACGGTTGGAAAGTCCATCAAATGGATGTAAAAACTGCCTTCTTGAATGGAGATCTAAAAGGAAATGTTTTTATGTCCCAGCCTGAAGGATTTGCTGTGAAAGGACATGAACATAAAGTATGCAAACTTGTGAAGTCCTTGTATGGCCTCAAACAAGCACCACGAGCCTGATATGAAAAGCTAACTGAGCATCTTCTGAAACTCAACTTCAATCATTTTGATCTTGATGATGCAACTTTATTTGTCAAGAAAGTTGGAAAACAGTTGTATATCTTGTGGTATATGTAGATGATCTTTTAATGACAGGGAACAATGAAAGTTATATTGCATCCATAAAGAAAGAATTAGGAAAAATCTTTGAAATGACTGATTTGGGCTATGTTCATTACTATATTGGCATTGAAGTAACCCAACATCCAAAATCCATATTTCTTTCTCAAAAGAAATACATTGGAGATTTGTTAAACAGATTTGGCATGACAGAGTGCAATCCTCTTTCTACTCCAATGGAACAAAACTTAAAGCTCACATCTATTGAAGGAAAGAATTTGAGGATGCAATAAAGTATAGACAGCTTGTAGGAAGTCTCATCTACCTCACTACTACCAGACCAGACATTTCATTTGCTGTTGGAATCCTCTCCAGGTTTATGCAAAAACCTTGTGAGGGACATTGGTCTGCTGCAAAAAGAGTTCTAAGTACTTGAAGGGAACTCAAGACCTTGGAATCAAGTATACACAGGTGGACGACTTCAGCTTGATTGGATACTCTGATTCAGACTTCGATGGAGACAAAGAAACTGGAGTATCTACTTCAGGATATGCTATGAGTCTTGGATCAGGAGCTGTCTCTTGGAGATCACGCAAACAATCAGTTCCAGCAGATTCCACAACAGAAGCAGAATACGTGGCAGCAGCTGAAGCAACAAAAGAAATTGTGTGGCTCAGAAAAATTCTTGAAGATTTGCAGGTGAAACAAGTACAATCAACTCCACTCATGATTGACAACACCTCTGCAATAAAGTTGGCCAAGAACCCAAAGTTTCATGATCGTACAAAGCATATCAATACTAAATATCATTTGATCCGACATCATGTTTAGGCCAAAACAATCCATCTCCGCCATTGTTCCACAAATCAGCAAGTTGCAGACATCTTCACCAAAGCGCTTGGAAGAGAAAAGCTTGAAAGATTCAGAACGATGCTTGGACTCACCAACATCCCTTCAGATTAAGGGGGGGAATGTTGACACCTAATCTGAAACGGATGGGTGAATTGGACAGTCATCCAGAAGATGAATTGATCCGCCATATTTATGTATATAAATGTATGCTAGCTAATGAATAAAATAATCAGTTTTCTCTCGCTCATTCATTCTGGAGTTACCCTGGCCTGACAGCTGTGAATCCCAATCCTAATTATTGTGTTATTAACATCAGCAATGAATTATAGGTTCCATCCATCTTCTTGCATTCCAATTAATCTTTTATTTTGATTTAACTTTTCATTTATAGAATCCATGTGCCCTTGGTGTGTGACTTGAAAATAATTGATGTTGGAATGCAATTATGTATGTGGAGGTTCTGAGCAATGGAAGATGCAGCAGTGTGTTCCATTGATTGACAAGGAGCATCTTGCATTGTTTAGAAGATTCAAATGCGATGAATATTACCAAAAGTTTTGGAATAGAAAAAATGCAAGGGAATACTTTCTTGTAGTCATTATCTCATGATTCCCAGATATCAGAGTTTTTTATTCACGAGGACGACGACCTTTGAAAGTTTGCATGCATCTAATTATGGGATTTGTATCTTCTTTCTTCCTGCTTAATTGTATTCCTATTGTTTGATTTTAAAAGTCAGTTTGGGAGTTTGGGATAATGTAATCCGATTAATATCTAAATGTCAGGGAATTGGATTATGCATTTAATATTCAAAGTATTTGAGTGTCAGTTGTTTTCATATCCTATTCTTACTTCGCTTTTCCATTTTCATATCCTATTCTTACTTAGCTCTTTCATTATTTATTTTGCAGTATTTTGATTTATATTTTTCTTTTTTAGGTATAGGGCGAATCTGTAACTGTCAGACCTAATTTGAAGAAGACTCGGGATCAATTCTGGTAGCTGCCACTATAAGACCAAAAGTAACTCAGGATCAATTCTGGTAGCTACCACTATAAGACCAAAAGTACATCCAACACCTACAAGCATATGTACTAATTTATTATGATTTTGGCAAGAGTGGAGACACAAGGATAAGGGGAGTCTACTCCTTGAGCCTCACACCATAGCAGGGTAATATACTCAATGTGATTTGACCCTTGACCTTGTGGGTTTCACCCAAGGAACTGAGCCGCCACACCGTATAGTCAATGTGTTTTGACCCTTGACCTTGTGGGTTTCACCCAAGGAACTGAGCTGCCACACCGTATACTCAATGTGTTTTGACCCTTGACCTTGTGGGTTTCACCCAAGGAACTGAGCCGCCACACCGCACACCATAGCAGGGTAATATACTCAATGTGATTTGACCCTTGATCTTGTGGGTTTCACCCAATGAACTCAGCCACCACACAATGTGATTTGACCCTTGACCTTGTGGGTTTCACCCAAGGAACTGAGCCGCCACACCGCACATCATAGCAGGGTAATATACTCAATGTGATTTGACCCTTGATCTTGTGGGTTTCACCCAACGAACTCAGCCACCACACCACACATCACTGTATGAATTATATTTTGTTATAGAATAAACATCATTTTGGAGGGCTACCTGACTTGGGACAATATTGTTTCATATGGCTGGAAAATCATAATCCTTTTGATGTGTTGGTTCATTTCATACTACCCTGCTATAGTGTGCGGCTCAAGGAACTCAGTTGCCACACTGCACACCATAATAGGGTAATATACTCAATGTGATTTGACCCTTGACCTTGTGAGTTTCACCCAACGAACTCAGCCGTGACACCACACATCACTGTATAAATTATATTTAGCTATAGCATAAATATCCTTTTGGAAGGCTACGTGACTTGGGACAATCTTGTTTCATATGGCTGGAAAATCATAATCCTTTTGATGTGTTGGTTCATTTCATAATGTGAATAGCTATGCACCCCCAAAACAACTTGTTAGGCAGCCTATTAGTCAAAGGAACGAAATTCTGTAAAGAATCTAAGTTTAATAATAAGCTCTGTGTGGATCTTCACATTAACTTGCAGTTCAATATTCACTACAAACTCATAAATGTTGAATGATGTATAGTCATCATTATGTTGGCCTCACGTCACTAGATGCATTTTATTTCGTGCTTATAAACCACTCAACATGGATTAAATTTTTTGTTTAAAATAAATTGCGGAGCCAGTCTTCATTTATTAAGTTTGACAACAAATGGTTCCCTTTTCAAATTAATCTCCATGGAAAATGTTTGCTTAATATAAATCAGTTCTAGCTTTAATAATAAAGCCTATATCGTATAAGCTAGGTTGGGATTGTTTTTCTCATAAAGGGGAGTTTCTTTAATTACCAATGAATTGGTTTATGTAATAGTGTCCATGTTGTTTATTTATTATGTCACTGCTTATGTATATATGATAGGTTTTAAGTTATTAGTGGTTAGTATTTGTTACAAGTTTTGAGGGTGGACTTTACTCTGCATGTGTGATATAATGGACAAAGATATTGCTTTATTTATGAATGACATGTGTCTTAAATGGTCTGGACTCTAGTGTACATATTTCTCTATTTAAGAATGACATGTGCCTTAAATGCTTTATCTATTATTGTACATATTCCAATGGATCTAGTTTAGCTGGGTGTTATATTCTTATCTCAAAATTTAGCTCGCATTGAATTAGCCTTCCCATCCCTCCATCATTCTATACTTTCCCAAAAAATTTTGTGAATTTCTCGATCTCTTATCAATGGACCATTGCTTGACTATGCACTAAGCCACCATAAGTGGATAGTGCAACAACTTCTTTTCTGTCATCTCATTTTCATTTTGGGAAGTTGAGTGTTAGAAAGGTGTCCCACCTTGTTCACATGAGACAATTTTTGTGGCCTAGGGGAGAGCCTTCTATTGTTGTGTAGGGACCAATACTAGTTATAGTATTGGTCCCTCACATCCATTAAAAAATCATTATAAGCCTCAAAAAGATGCACATAAACATTTTATATTAAGTTATATAATTATGTCCAAAATGGGCTCATATATTGATTGGGCCAACAACTGTCAGACACCAAATCTTAACATCCCAAGTTGACAAGACATAATGTCCCAAGTACCTCTAGTTATGAATTTCCAAATAAGTCAAAATGCACTACAAAACATTCCATTGAATTCTATTATGGAATACACCTATCCCATCAAACAGCCACTGATTTACATGGGAGCAATAAATCCCATTGTTTAGTAGCACCTGCACAGGAATATGTGAAATGTGTGTCATCCATATGTACATGTGTGTTTAACCATTCAACCTATTAAATAAAATAAATGACAACATTCAATTCAAGAATTAGTTAAGAGGATACAATAAATGACACCAACCCTTTCAATTCAAGTATTAAACATACTAGCCTTTTCAATTCAGGAATTAAACATACGAAAGCACAAGGATCAACCATTTGATCATGTACAAATAAATCCATACCACGCATTTGAATTTGGGAGATGGAAATCCATGGGAATCTTCCCTAACAATTAAATTCTATATGAAAAAACTATAAAACATCAACTCTTACTGATTTTCATTTCAAACATTTATTCTACTTATTAGTTGTTGGAGACATACAATCAAGGTGTTCAAACACTGTTACATTCATTCTATTCATAAGCTGTTGGAGACATACAAACGGAGTGTGTTCACACTGTTACATTCATTCTATTCATCAACTATTGGAGACATAAAAACATAGTGTGTGAACAATGTTACATTCATTCTATTCATCAGTTGTTGGAGACATAGTTTGTTTTTGTTGAATAATGTTATAATTTTTGTTGAATAATGTTATTTTTGTTGAGAAGAAAGGGTAAATTAAAGTTGTTATAGCCTATATCACTTTTTAAATAGATCATAAGATC
Source organism: Pinus taeda (assembly GCA_000404065.3). Taxonomy (NCBI): domain Eukaryota; kingdom Viridiplantae; phylum Streptophyta; class Pinopsida; order Pinales; family Pinaceae; genus Pinus; species Pinus taeda. The sequence goes on from APFE030182309.1 coordinate 5,652, forward strand.
CGATTAGAGAAGAATTTCTATATGAATAACATACCCACTGATTTAGAAACCAATTTCAATGTCATTGTAAACTCAAATATGACCCTTTCAATTCAATATCAGACTAATATAATAGAAAAGAATAACATTTCAAAGAGAAAATTATGATGTTAGGTAGATTCATTGTTTGATTAGAGAAGCATTTCTAAATGAATAACAAACCCACTGGTTTAGAAATTCTCTTTTAATTATTAGAATATCAAATTATTACAATATCAATTTAAGACGAGATAACTACAAGATTGTAGAAGCAGAACTACAAGAAATTAGACAATTGAGATGCAACATTTAATCATTTATTTCGTTATGAAGAATATTATGAGCAAGGTTTTTAAGATCCTACAGACCATTCCATAGACATTAAAATGATATTTAACCATGATAATAATGTACAGGTAGCAAATGACTTTATCTCCCTTGATTCCACTAGTTTGCTCATGATGGGGTCATGATGGGGGAGGAAGAAGTGTAGGAGGAGGAAGTGTACTTAAATGATGATCACCCCTTAAAAATGTCCCCTGCCTAGCTCATATTGGTGTTTGATAATAAGATGGCAGATGTGAGAAATAAATATGAGCGACAAAGAATTTGAGAAGGGAAAATAAAGCAAGGGGGCTTGGAAATTGAAGAAGGGATGCACCTAAGGAAGTAGAACAAACTTATAGAGAAGAGGCAACACTAAAGGTCTATGATTTTTTTTTTGTCGATCAAGGTAATTGTATTATATTATCAAAATTTCAAAAACATTATACATCAATAGTTGAGCTAAAAAAATACATCATTGCTGCCACACTAGGAAAAATAGCAGGCTTAAGAGCTAATAAGAGAGCTTCTTTGAACAAGATTGAGCCTATAAGGAAGCCCAGGAAATGTTTGTCTTTGGTTATTTCTACTCACTAGCTGCATATTTTTGAGCCACACCATAACGCGATTTCGATCATATATATAACCTGCTGCTTCTATGAAGCTTATCAAAGGTGATCCAGTCTGTCCTATCGCACCCGTTTCATACCGGCGCTTCGCACCAACTGATGTACTGTGGTTGTTACCCTGTATCCCCTCTTGATTTGTCTATTTTCCAGAGCTAGCTAGATATATCTATATCTATATCTTCCCGGTTACTCCCGAAACAAGCGTGAAGGCATGACCGGCCTTTCTTTCTCCAATTTCTACTGCTTTTTCTATCTAATTGGAAAAGGACCTAGATCTCTCTACTGGAATACTACTACCCTAGCATCCAATGCCTTTGGATTTGATTTATTGCTTGGACTGCATATCGATCTGTTGCTAGGTAAACTCGGTCTCTAATATAATATAAGACTAGTAGTAGTGCTGACGCCTATGCCTTCTCCACTACTGAAATGAGTGCTACTATATATACAACAAGTGGATCTATGAGTAATGGCTTGACATCTGGAAGATCTGAAACTGGAGTAGTAGGCTATGGCTCTGAATATGGCTATCAAACTAGAGGATCAACTTCTGCTACCTATGCTTATTCTAGTTATGGATATTCTTCCTATAACATTTCTCATGTCTAATTCCTTGTCTGATTACAGACAAGCGATATACATTCCTTCCCGATTACAGGAAGCGCTCGGGCAGCAAGAGAGAGAGAGAGACGGGCACTAGATAGACGGAAAGGTCTCAAGTAGAGATAGAGGATAGGGCTTTGGTTTGAGCGTGCTGGTAGTTGCAATCTAATAAAAGCATAGGAAGGAATTCAATTCCCCATCTCCTATAGTTGTTCGTTCGAGAATTTTCCAAAATTACACATTACGGAGGAGGGTTGGGGGGAAACAGTAGCAGGGTTGCAAGAAATGTTGCCCTCTCATGCGTTTGGTAGTCGATATGCTCTACCTGGGTCTCCAACACATGGAGGTGGTCATTTATTTGTTGAAGACATCATCGCAGGCCATATAGAGAGTCTAGGAGTTCATTATGCGTGTGTTGGAGGTCATTGATGTAGGCCACCAATTCATTTTGATCATCGTAGTGCTGCACCCTCAGATTTTCCATGCTCAAATGGAGAGTGTTCAGTTGAGCTACTATGGAGTCCAAGGTAGTCAAGGCCTCTATGTGGCCCTAGGAGCGATCTGGGTATATATGGCTCCCTCTGCATTAGATTGGAAACTCTCAGTTGACTATGATCCTGAGTTAGGTATGTCCTGAGGCAGACAATTCTCCATACAATGATTGAATCCTCCACTGTGGGCATGACCTTGCTATCACGACATGTACTCGGCTCCTCCTCCACTCGTTACATGAACCTAGCTACCCTGAGCAACCCACCACAACAACCTGAGAAACCCACCAAACCAATCGAATATGAAAAAACACAAGAAAACACAACTTACCTCCCCTATGTCAAAGTTCTTAGATTTCCTAGTGCAATTCTCGTGCACATCCCTATTGTCTACTGGCAAGCTAGGTGGCGCATTACAGGTCATGAAGGTAGACCAACGACTCTTAGGGAAGGGCCACGTCCCATGTTATCAGCCTAACTTCCACTCCAGAGGATAAATTCCTTGCTAAAAGAAGAACCAGGGTGAGGTAGGGGAAGAAAGAGCCAACCACCTACTCACACCAGCCCCGGGACTACAATTCTAGTCATTGTAGTTTTTCCTATGCTCTTGTCACATGGAATGGGTCGAGGTTGCGGGCAAGATCGACCTTCCTAGTATCTAAAGATATATAGTGAAAAGCAAGCCAATCAAAAACTATCTTTCTCTAAATATGCAATTAAAAACAAAGGCAAACAGGTGTTTTAGGCCTACCTTGGGTCCAATGCAAGTTTGTGGAAGCCTCGCTCCCTCACTCCAAATGAGATTCCTTGAAGTGTAACTCTGCAAACACAAACAAGCAAACAAATTAAATAGCACCTGAAAAGCCAATATCCTAAAGCATATTCATCATAATGATCAAGGAGATTATGAAACAAACCACATAAGACAATTTGTTGAGAAAAATGAATCTGATTATATTAATTCAAATGAAAGAAGAACTTTACAACCTGTGCCTTGATGTTGTACAAGCTCCTCCCAGGGTCCGACAAGAAGTCTACTCTACTTTGACAAGTTTCACTCACTTCCCAATGAAACCAAAAGGTATGTGATCTCTCCTCTCAAGTTTAACTAGGAAGTCCCAATTCCATCAGCATTTACCCTCAAAATGTTCAGCTTCTAACCTCCCTAGCAACTGATCCAATGCCTTAATTTATAGTGGAATGGAGGGAAGTTACTAGGTCCTCCTTCAAAGGGATAAAGCCCTCCTTCAAAGGGATAGCTCCTCCTATCAAGGGATTAGCTCCTTCTCTTTTGGGATGCATGAACCAGCTTGGAGCGAACAATCCATGTCAAAATTCCTTCTAGAAACATCTAGAATTAACCCAAAGTGAGTTTTTTAGAATAAACTTGTGACTTTTTGACTTTTACAGGGGTACGCACCCACAAAGGGTGAGGGCCCGCAGGCAAAAGTGAGAGAAAGTGCGGAACCAGAGTTTTATTGATCTTTAATGTCTTTCTCTCATTTGCAAAGCTTGACATGAATAGCTAAGGTCTAAGACTTGCTTAGGAGGCTAGTATAAGTGATGATAGACCCATACTGACTGCAAATAGTCATGGTGACGATATTTTTGTGTAACAGATTGCCCCCTAAAGTGCGAAGTTTGTAGTAGATGAGGATTTCATTTATCATTTAGGAAGAGTGAAGTACTTTATCATTTCGAGGATCATCTTGTGGAGAGCCGGTTGGAACCTGTAAAAACATTCAAATGCAAAATATATATATGAGATCATATCATCGCTGAGGTAGGCATTCCCATACTCAGATCAAAAACTAACTAGAAAACTGACTACTGGTCTTTGATATAGGAATGATCTTGTAATACATCACAAGTATAGACACATGTAGACACAGTATGGACGCAGCCATATGTTTATGAATAGTCTCACAATATAATGAATACAAAATTCCTCGCAGCCTGGATGGTGGAAACTAGATCCAGGGTTTTCATTTCTACTTCTCGAAATAGTACGATTCTATCCATGCGAATGAATGTGTCGAAGTCGAACATGGTAGAAACCACTTGATTACCAATCGATGATGTAAACTGTTAACAAGTGTGAGAGAAACCACCAATAATGATAATGGCTGTCAAAGTACTCAGTAAAATCCATGAGATGTGATTAGATGTGTCGATGTCGAACATGTCACAAAATCCTTCGATCGGAGGTAAATGTTGCAACCTATCGTCGAAGGCGAGAAACCTACCATTAAGGCATGCAGATTCCAAGGTACTGGCGATTTCTAGATCATCTTTCTAGATAAAGAGTTGAAGTCGATAGAAAGCGATCCGTCGTAGGAAAGCCCACAACACGAAATCATAAATCAAGTTTGAAGAAATTTAGTTGCAAGGACTGACTCAGGGATGGTCAAGATGGATGACAGATATTTTTGCAAATGAATGGCTTATTTACATTGACCTCTTGAACACACAATGACACAACAGATGGTTTGGTGACAATTGACCCAAAGTTAATACACAGAAATCAGCTGAAGACTTTCAATCCTTTGCCTAAGATTGCAGAAAATCCGTCCGTCGGAATCAAACGTCGTCTCCTCTAGGTAATCCATATCATCCTACTCTTCATTTTTATCCGTTTGAAATTGTTTTTTAGGGGTTGATTTTTATTTTTAGGAGGTTTTTAGGTTTCAAAACCCGCGCGCGGGGGCCCGCTGGTTTACCACAGGGGACCCATGTACCCCGACTTTTTTGAAATGGGAAAAAAGTCGGGGTACACACCTACCGTGAAGGCAAGGTGCGGGCCTCACGCATTGTCCCTAACAAGAGGGTGTGTACCCCGCGCAAAGGTTTGTAAAAACCTAACTAACTCAAAAATTACCCAAAGAAATCAATTTTATGTATTCTAATTTGCCTTTTTACATGGATGTAGGATAAACATCATGCTTGATTGGCGAGAATGGGGGCATGAAGATGTAGACCTTGCTGCGATGAATCATCAACCTTCGATTGATGCATTGAAGGCATGTGGATTATACAAATTCTAGGCCATACCTAGCATGAGGGCCCAGGTGGACTTTTTGCAGTGGCTGGTTGATAGATGGAGTATACAGGACCAGTGCTTCTTTATTCGGGGCCAGGGCAGGTGGCCAGTCTATCGAGAGCCTCCAGCTAGAGTACTGCAATGTCTAGAACCGAGACAAAGGGATAGATATCAAAACCATATCCCGTCTTGAACTCATGGTTATTGGGTTTACAGTTACGAGACTCTGTAGTAGCGCAACGCTACACATAGCCACCGGATCCCAGATGCAGATGGCAGTCGATTACTTTCGAGGCACCATTTTCAACTGGTGCGATGCTGTGTTCGCCAATGTGAAAGGCCAACTAACCAGGGCCAAAAACGGACAACTAAAGACTTTTGGATATGGTGCTATAGTTGTGAGTTTTGGTCTAGAGAGGGTTCCGATGTTGATCCCGCAGCACCTCACTGTTGGAGTTGGGCTTCCTCGAGAGCCCAAACTGATGCGATGGGTTGCAGTTATGGCTCGTCATCCTGATGAGGGGACCGAGGTAATTCGGTTCAAACCTGAGTATTTCCAATGGTTGGAGAACCAGTTTTTTTCTATCCAGGACTTTCCTTATGCTAGGGTTGATTTTCGTGGGGACCCAGACATGGTTCTTCCGCCAGGAGAGCAATGGGATGACTCAGGTAAAATCATTTTCAACATTTTCCCAATTTAAAATTTCTTTTTGTTTTTATATCATCCCAAAACTGATAATAAAAGTTTCAAATGCAGATGTGGACCCATGGCGACCAGTCGCTCTTTGGCCTTACGAGAGGAAACAACCAGTTGCACCGGCTACAGCCCCACAGGATGAATCAGCAGAGACTTTGGCCGAGTTGGAGAGCCATCTAGAGCGCCTGACAGGGGACATCCCAGAGACCAGCATAGATGACATCCCTCGTCGACTTCAGCGTTATGTGATTGGGGTCCCAAGACCTTTTAGGAGGTTCCTTTGTAAGGTGGCCCGTGCAGTGGTTTCGTATTGAGATCATCACCAGTGATGCGATGATCGCCTATTGTAGTCACATATGACATTTTTCTTTTTGTACTTATCATTTTTGTTGATCATAAGGTGTTTTTCACCCTATGATCGAGGAAGATGTATATTTTGACACGCTCCTATATTATATGATATCACTATTACCAGTTTATCTTGTTAAACATGTTGTGGAATGTTTTTTAATTTACTTGTATGATTATTGCACATGTCTACTTAACATTTGAGAAGCAATTGCATCTGCTAATGTATTTAAAGATCTTGGAATACGCTGATACTCAGTATAGTCAAATTCACGTTCCAAGAGACGCACTCTCAAAAATAATCTCAATAATACTGGATTTGTAATGGAATATACTCTATTAAGTTGTAATACAACGAGTTCAGAATCTAACCTCACTATCAAACTCTGAATCCCAAATGAAATAGATTCAGATAATAATTCAATCACTCCACTATACTCTGCAATGTTGTTTGTTGTTTTACCGAGGCTTACCCCATGCATAGATACCAACTCGTAAGAGGGCAAATAGATAACCCAAGCTGCGGAAGAAATATTCCATGTATTACGACAAGCACCATCAGTGAAACCAATGTAAGTTTGGAGAGGCGTCAACATCTGCGACATCAAGAGTAAAACCAAGATAAGCGGGAATAACGACGAAAAAATCTCTCTAAGCTAAGCACACTTTTTAATCTAAAACACACTTTCTAGAAGAAAAACTAACCTAACTAAAAAATCTCCACACTCATTTTAAGCATAATACCTCTTTAGGTAAAGGCCATTTCTGGGTTTACCTAAAGAGACCCTGTCAAAGTCTACCAATTCATAGGCCCCTTTTGCTAGCTTTCGCTTGACAACATAGGGACCATGCCATATAGGCATGAATTTTCCAACACCTAATTTATCATTTTCCTGATCGTACAATAAGACTAGATCTCCTTCCAAAAAACTTCGAGGGGTCAGATTTCGATCATACTGAGCTTTAATACATTTTGCATGAGATTCAATCGCTAATGCAGCATCGCGTCGATTCTCATCTAGCTGAGCCAAGTACAACAAATGTCTTTCCTCTTCGGAAGTGGCTGGAAGTAACTTGATGGCCATTCGCAATGACGGGATTTCACACTCAATAGGTAACACAACTTCCAAATAAACTAGTTGGAAAGGAGTGAAACCTGTCGATGTTTTTCTAAGGTTCGATATGCCCAAAGCGCTGAAAATAGCATGTTGTGCCAATTCAACCGACGAATCCCAATGATTCATCGGATCATGATGACTAGAACTTTGTTGATGGCTTCAACCAGGCCATTAGCTTGTGGATAATAAGGAGTTGAACTGTCGTGACGCAAGCCAAGCTGGCCTATAAGTTCAGTCATCATAACGTTTCGAAAATGACGCCCATGATCAGTGATAATCGCTTGTGGAACACCAAACCTAGCAATTATATGATTGAATACAAAAATCGTAGTTGTTTTGCCGTCTGCCTCAAATGTAGGCATCACCTCGGCCCACTTGGTAAAATAATCTACCGCAAGGATAATGTACACATGCCCCCCGGCTGAGTGAGGGTTACATGTAATAAAATCGATACCCCATTTGGAAAAATGACCAACGACAATTATAGGGTGAAGAGGAGTAGGTGGAGTGTGCATCTTTCGATCAAAAATTTGGCAGTTGTGGCATTTTCGGACCGCAATAATACAATCTTTAAACATAGACGGCCAAAAGTAGCCAGCACGCAGTATCTTTTGGGTTGTGGCATACCCAGACATATGACCGCCACATGCTCCAGAGTGACAGTCATTTAGGACCCTTTTAGCTTCCTCATGAGTCAAACAACGTCGAAAAAGAGTCCGCCCCACGACGATAAAGAGTATCTCCAATAATTTTGAATTGTTGGGACTGGAATCATATTTTTCGACATTCCGATCGTGAAATATCTGGCTGAAAGGATTGGGTTTGGAGATAAACTATGATATCCCCGTACCACATATCTAAAGTGCTGATTAGAAACAAGGATTCGTCTGCAATGGGCTCCTCCGCCACAGTTTCCATGTTAGCACACGGGAAGTCACACATTAATTCCGCAAAAACTAAAGATTTCTTTGACTTAGACTTTTCAAAATCCAAGTCGAACTCTTGCAGGATGACAATCCATTTGGAGTACTTGCCCCCCAACAATTGCTTGGTCAAAACGGCAAAACAGCTGCAATTTTCGTATTCAATCATATAATTGCTAGGTTTGGTGTTCCACAAGCGATTATCACTAATCATGGGCGTCATTTTCGAAACGTTATGATGACTGAACTTACAGGCCAACTTGGTAAAATAATCCACCGCAAGGATAATATACGCATGCCCCCCGGCCGAGTGAGGGTTACATGTAATAAAATCGATACCCCATTTGGAAAAAGGACCAACGACAATTATAGGGTGAAGAGGATCAGGTGGAGCATGCATCTTTCGACCAAAAATTTGGCAGTTGTGGCATTTTCGGACCGCAATAATACAATCTTTAAACATAGACGGCCAGAAGTAGCCAGCACGCAGTATCTTTTGGGCTGTGGCATACCCTAACATATGACTGCCGCACGCTCGAGAGTGACAGTCATTTAGGACCCTTTCAGCTTCCTCATGAGTTAAACAACATCGAAAAACAGAGTCTGGCCCACAACGATAAAGAGTATCTCCAATAATTTTGAATTGTTGGGACTGGAATCGTATTTTTCGATGTTTCGATTGTGAAATATCTAGCTGAAAGGATTGGGTTTGGAGATAAACGATGATATCCCCATACCACGGATCTAAAGTGCTGATTAGAAACAAGGATTCGTTTGCAATGGGCTCCTCTGCCACAGTTTCCGTGTCAGCATGCGAGAAGTCACACAATAATTCCGCAAAAACTAAATATTTCTTTGACTTAGACTTTTCAAACTCCAAGTCGAACTCCTGCAGGATGACAATCCATTTGGAGTACTTGCCCCCCAGCAATTGCTTGGTCAAAATATAGATCATAGGGTTGCAATCAGAAATAACTGTAGTCTTACGTAGTAAAATGTAATGACGAAAATGTTGGACAGCTTGAACAACTGCCAATGCCAATTTCTCCACATGTGAGTATTTTAGCTCAATTGGATTTAACGTGCAACTAAGGTAATATATCACATGTTCAGTACCAAATTCA
>APFE030182309.1:16437-70072 GCA_000404065.3 Pinus taeda
TGATACTGAGGTTGACCTTGGGGTACATATTGAGTCTGGGGTTGACCTTGAGGAACGTACTGTCCCGTAGGTATGTACTGTCCTTGAGGTTGTCCCCTAGGCGCAAACTGAGTACCTTGAGGTTGCCCCCCAGGCATATACTGGGTACCCTAAGGTTGCCCCCCAGGCACATACTGAGTACCTTGAGGTCGCCCCCCAGGTGGTAATTGGCCACCTTGAGGTTGAGAACCTGACATCATTAGAATTTCTTCTGCACTCAACGGTTTAGTACCACTACTTCCAGTTAACAACTTCTATTCGATAGGACGAGGAGATGCTCCTGAAAAAGTACCAGAGATGGACTGATACCCCGCGGGAACAGAAGGACCGTCGTACAAATAGGCTTCCAGAGATTGAGAATACATGGATGACGGACTAGTCATATTCAATGCAGGATAATGATCTCTAGGTGCAGGGTGATAAAAAATGCGAGGTAGTGAAAAACTAAGTCTCGGATTTTCCAAAAGATTGGTCAGTGAACGATACCAAGCAGTGCTCCTAGGTGGACTATAAAAAATTGATTCACGCTCTCTAAGCTCTAATATAGGTCGATTGTCTTGAAAAGGAAAGCTTTCTTCGATGTCCAAAATAGCAAGTTCTTCGATTGCTGAGTCCAGCAGGAAGATCTTGGGTAATTACAGTTTCTACCCTAGGAGAACTAGGACCACTAGGAGTCGGAGAAACAAACTCTGATACGGGAGTAGCAGAAACTTCAGATTCGGGTTCAGATACTTCAGGTTCTTCACCTATATCACTAGTAGATGCAATACTACCAGTAACTTCTGAAATTACTAATGGTTGAGAATCAGAATATTCTACCAAAGAAGGTTCTCCTTCTTCAGGTGACCCACTTCTACCGCTACTTGGAGATACAAGGACTTTCAAGCCTTCAAGCTGGCTCGGTATGTCTTCAGGAGGAGGAGGTTGACCCCGAAGTCTACGGGATGTCCTCAGTAACTCGGCCACGTTAACAAACTCAGGGGATTGGCCCCGAAGTCTACGGGTATGCCTCGGTAATTCAGCCACAGTTAAAGACTTTTAATTACTTCACACGAAAACAAAGTAAAATCTCAGTGAAAACCACCTAAAGTCTCTAAAGAACCAAACAAATTGAATGACACGCCTAAAGAATCTAAGAGATCAAGCACACACAAACAGTAACTTTCTGGACCAAAAACACTAGTTGGTGATGAAATCCAACGTCGCAGAGTTTGATACAGAAATAGTGGTTGGAACTGTTACCCCGGCAACCTGCTTAATGAATAGACTGGCACAAGTTTCTCCACTTAACCGTCTCGATGAAGAGAACCCCCCAGAAAATCCAAGTGAGTCTAGGCAACGTCTGCTCCAGGTACAGTGGGATCTTCCCGCCACCGTCACCTTAGGAAGAATCCTAGAGAATATGGTCACTAAGGTTACCAACAGAAACAAATATACCTGGGGGAAAATTCTACGATCCGATACGCACTCAAGGGCAGAGTAGCAAGCTCAATCCCCTTGAAGGCTCCTCGACATAATCTGAGGTTTACCAACAAGTGACCCTAGGCTCCTCGACAATGGTTAATCCGAGGTTTACCATTTGTAATACGTGAATATCTGGCATCGTTCCCAATGAGGAAGGATTGATTCCCACATTGATTCAGACACGATCTCATGCTTCTCCTTTAAGAGGAGCTTTCCCAGAGCATAGATGCAACAATTGGATTTCTCCTATTGCAAGATAAAGCTACTTGTTTGTTTTACTATCTTGGAGAGTTAATTACTCCCTACTCCAAGATACTAGCCTAAGCTGTGTTGGTGTATTAGAGCCCTAGAAACAAAAAAATTGCTAGATTGATTTTATTTTAAGCGTGATTTTTAGTGGTTTTTGATTAAGTCAAGAGGTGATGGAGATGAAACTTGTGGTGTAAAGATTCGACTCAAAATCACTACAAAATGCACTTAAGATGATTAAACGATCTTTTCTCTTCAATGAAGTTCTAGCTAGGAAAGAATTGGAAAATGCAAATATTTGAAAACACAAATCTTTCTTAACAACCAAATCAAAAGAAGAGTATTCGTATCAATGCACTCAAAACGAGACAACTAATTATTTTCACAAGAATTCTTTTTTTCATTCGAACACTCAAATGCTACCAAGACAAACTTTTTTCAAAAGAGACCTTTCATATTTTTTTTAGAAAACATTCAAAATTATAACTAAAGAAAATCTTTGAGAAAACTATGAATAAAGCAAACTTAAGAGCTACAAACTATGAAAACCTATTTGAAGTAAAAGCTCACAAAAGTATTTTTGAGGATGTTTTACTTGGCTATAAACAAACCAAGGACCAATTTGTCCAGAATCACAAATAAGTCAAGAACAACCAATTTTGTTTTCTTTTTAAAAATGAAAATCCAAACTTTCAATCAGAAGCTTTTCGAAGTTTTGTAAAGAGAAAATTCAAAGCGGATTCCTCAATCAAGGGGAGATTTCATAAATGGTCAGACTCATAAGAAGGCTAGTAGACACTAAGGTGATCTGAAGTCCCTACAGCTTCTAAGCTCAGAGCCACTACACAACCAAATTGAAAAACAAACCCAACAAGCAAAAGTCCTAGGAATTTCAGCTAAAACCCTAATGCTAATGAAATTAAACCAAGGAAAGATTTCAACCAGTCACATGCAGGTATGGGCGGAGGATAACTACTACAAAAACAAGATAAAACTAATTTAAAGAGTAAAACTCAAAATTTCAAAATTTTACCACGGTACGCAGGTTTAGAGTTTACGGAGGTGCGGGTACGCTCTGTGCACAAAGTAAAAGTGCGTACAGGTACGCACTTGATACACGTGCAGACTGCGAACTTCGACTAAAGTAATGAAAAATAAAAAACAAACCTAAATCCACTAAGTCTACCCAAATCCACACACAACAAGCCAAAAACAGAAACAAAAAGGAAAGTTTCTCAAGTCAAAGAAAAATGAGGAAAACAATCAAGTCCCCAGTGGAGTCACCATTTTGTCACGTGGAATGAGTCGATCTTGCGGACAAGATAGACCTTCCTAGAATCTAATGAAGACCTAATGACAAACAAACCAACCAGACACTATCTTTCTCTAAATGCGCTTTATAAATAATGGCAAACAAATGTGTTTAAGGCCTACCTCATGTCCAACGCAAGTTTGGGGATGCCTTTGCTCCTTCGATCCAAGTAAGTTCCTTTATCACAAACCTACAAACAAAAACAAGGAAAACGATTAAATAGCACCTGAATAACCAGTATTATAAAACATAATTAACATGAAAGTCAAGGAGTCCATGAAACAAATAACATGAGATACTTGTTGAGAAAAATGAGCTTGATTGTATTAATTCAAAAGGAGAAGAACTTTACAACCTTTGCCTTGATGCCGTACAAGCTCCTCCCAGGGTCCAACAAGAAGTCTCCTCTACTTTGACAAGCTTCACTCACTCCCCAATGAAGCTAAAAAGGTATGTGATCTCTCCTCTTAAGCTCAAATAGGAAGTCTTGATTTCACTAGCATTTACCCTCAAAAGTTCAGCTTCTAACCTCCCCAACCACTGACCCAATGCCTCAATTATAGTGCAATGGAGATCAGTTACCAGGTCCTCCTTCAAAGGAATAGAATCCTCCTTCAAAGGGATAGCTCCTCCTAACAAGGGATTAGCTCCTTCTCTTATGGGATGCATGAACCACTTTGGAGCGAACAATCCACGTCAAAATTCCTTCTAGAAAACTCGAGAATTAACCCAAAGTGAGTTTTTTAAGATAAAAATTGCGCCTTTTGACTTTCACAGGGGTACGCACCCTCCCCTTTACATATAGAGTGTATAAGTACGCATATATCCTGAACAAAAGGTGCAGACCCGCAGGCAAAAGTGAGAGAAAGTGCGGAACCAGAGTTACATTGCTTTTTTGATGTCTTTCTCTCATTTCTAAAGCTTGTTTTGAAGAGCTGAGGTCTGAGACTTGCTTAGGAAGCTGGTATAGGTGGTGATAGACCCATACCAACTGCAAATAATCGAGGTGACGATATTTTTGTGTAACATACCACTTACCTCACAAACAAATAAATATGCTTACTGCAACTTCTCACAAAATCCACCTTAAACACCTTCAGCGATATCTAGTTGCTGAACAAATCACCAATACATTCAACAATTTTTCATTACTTAACATACTTGTTCCTGCAGGACTTTGTTGCTTTCTCTCATGCCACCACCAATAACCCTCTAGTGCTCTCGAATTTTGTTGGAAACTACACAATCTTCTACTTGAGTTCTCATTCAACACCCCAACCCATGTAGCACCTGCTACTTCTCACCACTGCAACAAATTAATTTACTGCTTGAATTCTACTTATAATGAATTCTAGACTAATATTTTGAATTGAACTTTAGTTATCTTTCTCTTCAAATCTTGTTGCATGAATTTCTTTATTTTGCCTTTTTCCTATTCAATTTAGTCTTTTTAATTTTACTCTTCAAGTTCTCATTCTCTAATCTATAGTTATGAGCTCATTAGCTAAGTTAAACTGTTTTTTTTTTCTTTTTTTCTGCTATTCTGGCTTTTTAACATAATTGAGTTGAGCTTCTGCTAATTTTAGTGAATTTCCAAAATTGGCCTGATTGCCAAAAATGGTACTAAAATGACAGTTCTTCCATAATTGTGACTTCAAACAAGTTGCAAACTTGTTCATCTTATTAGCATTTTGCACTTCTATTTATGTTTAGCTTAACTTCCAAACAGTGCCAAAGTTGTCACTTACCTAAGCTACCAACCATCCATGCCAAATCCCAGAGGCTTTGTTAAATATTGGTGCCAACTGTTCATTCCATGCTCTTGTCACCAAACCGAGCTATCGAATTTGGCTACATGCACAACACTTTATTGTAGGCCAAAAATTCCTTTGCATCCCCTTTTCTTATTTTAAACAAATAATGTTGTTAAAACTTCCAATTATGGCGAATTTGGTCTTTAGGCCCTTTGCCACTAGCACCTTCCTGCTTTGCTTCCATAAGAACAAGTTTTCACGACCACCGACTTAGGTCCTAACACTGAGCCCTTTTAAGCCCTTCATGGACCAATTTCCTCCATTAACAACTCTATGCTGTTTGTCTTATTTCTATGTGTAACGACCAACCAGAATGCCCAAAGGATAGAGTTCCCAAGCTCCCGACCCTTTTTATTCCGCCGAGACCTTCGTTTCTACATGAAACATACCAGGAGTTGGTGCTTAGCTGCTCCAAGAGCCATTGGGATCTTTATAACCTTCGCGCCCCAAGTTCTTACATGTTGTATAAAATCCTATGCGGGCACTTCACCCATATCCCCCTCTATCCCGATGCTTGTTTGTGTGCCCCTTTATTCACCCGCCTGGGTCATGCCATTGGGTCGACGTTTCCCGTGGGGACCGCCCAACCTCATCCTCATTCGCTATCACTCTATTGTCAGTGCAGACGTGTCTCATTGCCTACTACCCAACTATTTCACTTACACACCACTAACAACCCATTGGGCTCTTCCTTATGGGTTGAGTTGTCTTGTGGGATCAACCATCGCAATCAACACCTAATGAAAAAGCTCTCCAGACTAAGTCAACTCCTCATTATCCCAAAGTCTAGTCATCTCATTAATTCTCTATTGTGCTGCACCAAAACCTTTCAGTCTCCTGCTAGCAGGATGACATCATGTTGAAGTCACATCTTCCACGTGTTGACCAATCATTGGTGACATATGTCACCCCAAAATGAGCCATTCAGGTGCCAATAAACACCAAATATGACTGCCATGTGTCCATCGTTGATTGGTTGTGCTCACGTCATCTTCTCCCATCATCTGGCCCAATTGTATGCTGCCACCTATCCTGTTGGAGGATACAGAAAGGGGGTCCTAGAGACCTTTTTAATGAGAAATTTATTTATTACTTAGTCTCCAAGCTTACCAGCCATTTCCTTTGTTTTCCATAGATTTATGTCGGGCCAGAGCCTTGTTGCACTGCCACTTTGTTTTGCCTTCGGGCTAGCCCTCAACAGGCTTAACTATTAGAGTGGGGATATATGCTTGACTCCCATTGGACCACATTATTCTTCCATGTCCTGGCACTTGCCTCACGGTCCATTCCTTTTGTGCACCATTAATTTACTGTCAGGATAAATCCATTGGGTCAAGCTGTTAGGTGGGATCTACTTGTGGCCAATGGAAATGCTTACCGCTGCTTGGGTTGTCGGCCAAATATGCCCATAGCTTCGCATAGAGGCTACACCAACCTTTCCACTATGTTCGGAACTTAAGCCAACTTTGGCTACGTGCCAAAGGCTCATCCAACCTCCTCTAACTATGCTAAATTTGACTTGGGGCCATAAACATTTGACTAGTTCTATCTCTCGATCTAGGAGGCCATTTTCAAACTTCCGCATACCATTAGAAAGCTATTTCAGAGTTCTATCCATCTGAGTGGTTTCCATATTCTCTTGAGATGATTTATTTCTCTAGAATTGGCTCCAAATCATATTCACCTTTATGCTAATTGCCTTTACCTTTGCACCCTTTTCCATTGCCTTTGCGTGTGCTTTTCCTATGCCACATGTTGACATCAATGAAAAAATATTTCCAACAACCAATAGCAAACAAAAGTAAATTCATAGAAGGAATAAATGTGGCTTCGTCTTTAGCAAACACTTTTGAGGTCTTGTAGTCTCAAGAAGAAAACGATAATAAAACATAACAAAAGGAAAGGGGAGATGAAAAATGTAACTAGTGTCGATCTTCATAATATAATAAACTGTAATTTCTATCATTGGCATATTTATTATATTCATCATTATATTTTTTATTTTTGGTCAAAAGCATGTTCTTCTTGTTAATAGAGTCAAAAAGGAATTATTGAGAGTCAAAATAAATGTATTTTGAGTCAAAAATCCAACATAAGACCAAGTCATCCCTCCTTGGACAAGTCGACCTAAGAGGCAACTATTCGACCCTCCTAGATAGCTATATATACAAGTCAATTTGACCACTTAGAATCTCATTCATTCACTTACATATCACATCGGTTTGTATTCTAAACACAAGAAGAAAAAGGAGTTGAAGTCAAAGAAGAGAGAAAGAAGTCAAAGGAGAGAGTAAATTCAGGTTTATAGCTTCTTTCTACTCACATGTGTGAAGTTTATAGGGAAACTCTATGAAAATTACAGGTCAAAAAGTCGTCCTTCATTACATGTCTGAAATTTTTATGATTTGACTAGATTTTAGAAAGTTTGATTAGTGTTGACTTTCATTGAATTTGAATTGGTTAGAGGAGCCTTGGAGGAGGGTTGAATTGAATCTTTGTGGTAGTTTTTGTTATTGGTTATGGGTCTTGGAAATCTCATTTTGATATGATTATATAAGAGATGGATTGTTGAGTTTTACCCCTTGTGGGGTTTTTCCCTGGCTTGGAGCCTAATTTATGGTGTTCTTTGTTTCTTTGTTATCTTTATGGCTTGCATATTTGTATAATTACTTAATGAAGAAGATAAAGTAACTAATAAGAAGCTAACAAACATTCACAAGTAATTATCAAGTTAAGGGAAATCAAGAAATATCTAATAGCACTTGGATTCTCAACATGGGATCAAAGTTAAGGTGAAAGGAAGGCAGTTTGAAGATCACATCTTGTTGGAATATTTGAAGACACTTTTGTCGATGAAGAAGAAGAGTTTCTATTAAAGGAAAAATATGAAGACTTGAAGATCATCATTTTGTAGCATCCATCACTCACTTTTGAACACATCATTGTAGCAGCCATCTCTCAATGACATTCTTGGAAGCCAAATCAATATTCTTGAAGACATCCTCATAAAACTTTATCCTTATTTTACAAGTAAGTACTCCTCTATACTCTATGTCTGTAGTCTAAAGTATATATTCAAGTTTGAGACTATGGTTAGATATTTGTAGCATCTATCCAAAATGATCAAACCTTTATAAATTATTGTTTGAAGTTTGAAGTTAAGGAATTTGTGTGAGTGATTTCTAGGCCGAGTCCCAGAGAAGTGTATGTTGAAACCTATAAGATAAATATGAATCTTTGTTCTGTAGCAATATATCTTGGGGGAATAATGCTTATGAGGAATACGAAAGCATAGAAACATGGCATTTTGTGGTCTAATGTATTAGCATATTCAAGGAATCTATGATTGTTGTGGAAGAATTTTGTGATCCAATATGTGTGAAGGAAGTTGGTGATTCACCTTTTGTAATTCACACCCTATACAATGAGCCAAATGTTTTGTTAGACTATGGTAACAAAATTCTAAATATTGTGGATCATAACCTAAACAAGGAGATCGAAGACTGCATTCTACTACTGTGAAAAAAGGCATTGGAACTATGTAAAAAAAAAAAAAAGATTTCTCATGGAATTGTGTGAAGAAATCCAAATTACCTCTCAGCAATATAATATTCAAGGTATGAACTACAAAAAGCCTCCAAAGTTTCTAAGTAAGACGACATGATTGAGAAAATAATTTGACGCTTATGAAGAAGGCTATATATGTATCCTATTCATATCCATTGAACAATAGAACATACAAGACATTCATGCAAGGAGAACAAAATGCCAAAATGAAGTAAGAAAGAAAGACAAAAAGGAGTAGTTCGAATATTTGTGGCATCCGAATTAACTATAGAAACATCTTCTTGTGACAAACATACCTTTGGGATATTTGAGTGGATGTGGCATCCAAAAGGACATAAATATGACATTTTGTGATGAGGAAGTACAAAAGACATATCTAGTGTTCATCTATGTGATTTAGTATGAATCTAGACAGTAAAATTTGAATGCAACATCTCTAAGACATGAAATAGTGAAGTATTGAAATAAGAATATGTATAAGGATAATCTTTGTGACACAAATGTATGATGCAAAAATGCCATGCATAAAAGAAGGTTCGACTACAAAATCAAGCATTTTAATACAATGAAGGACTAAGGCCTCTGAAGGTATATCATTAGAGAAATTTTGAGGTCTAATATGGGCCTAAAAAAATGTACTACCAAAATCAATTTTATAAGAACCAATAGGATTCAATATGATGATTTCAACCATTGGGGATGATTCACCATTTTTGTAGTAAAAAAGTAAAATGATTAAAAAAATAAAAAAATAAAAAAAATTGCTTTTTCCACTGATCTCCCTATGATTTTAATCAAATTCCGAGCGGGATCACATGTTGGATGCATAAATAAATTACTCATTCAAGGAGTACCCATGTTGCATACTTTCAATGGACCATACTACACGAAAAATGAGAAATAAATGAAAAACATGATTGCAATCACATTTTTCATGTATTTTTCATTCTTCTTATAGTAGGGTCTATCAAAAGTATGAAACATTGGTACTCATTGGATGAAGAATTAAATTATGCAGCCAACAAGTGCTCTCGCTCGAAATTTGAGTAAAACAATAGTGAGATAAGTTGAAAATACGAGTTGAAAAAATAGTTTTTTCTTTTTTCCCTTTAAAATTTGACGATGTAATATAATTTCTTATTTTATTATTTCCACTATTATTTTATAATATTCCTTAGGAGGCCCATTTTAGGCCTCAAAATTTCTCTAATGGAAGCTCATATTAGTGACACAAGTATGTGAAGCTACTATGTTACTCTCTTATACATAAAAGAAGGATGATTTACGTCATTGAAGCTAATTATCTATGAAGTTTGGAAGAAGGCAAGACAAAGAAAAAACCCAAAGAAATTTCTATGGGTCGTGTCCGAGTACAATGGTTGAAATATTGAAGCACTGTGACAACTGAAGAAAAGTCAAAGGATCTAATCTCTGCAAGAACGAATAAGGTAAAATTGAATAGGTATGTATAATTTTTTTTCACTTGCATCAAACAACCTATGTCAATCATATTGCACATGATACCAAGTCTTCTAGGTCATGGTGAAGTCACATATAGGAATTAACATAAAGATAATGATATTTTGAAAGTTAGTGACAAACTATAAGAGGTTTGCATAGATACATTTGAAATCATGACTTAATTAATGTTGTAGAATTCAAATTCTTTCCTTGCATGTGAAGACTAGTATTTTGTGATTAATGAATGAAATGATCCCCATCTCATAGTAAGCTTTACATTAGCATTTCTAGGGTTTTGCGACTAACTCATTATTGTGCTTGTAGAATTATAAATTCTCAAATGGGAGATCTTGAAGACCTTGGAGAATCTAGGGTTTGTAAGACCTAGCAAATATTTGATTTATAAAACCCTAAGAACAAAAACTTAACTAATCATTTCCACTATAAAAATAAAACCTAGCTCTTGAGAATGGCATAAATGGCATCATGCTTATATGGGAACAAAGTTGGTAAACGGGTCCAAGATTAAGAGGGAGTTGACCTTCTTCAAAAATTAAGTACCCTACATGTCCTTAATTACTACTATTGCTATTATCTTTGTACTTTTCCTATATTTTTTCTTTTCTAGTCTTCTAAGAAAGATTGTGGGTCAAGATAAGAATTATCTAAACTTAACTAGTAGATGGAAGAATTGGAAGAACTTGGCAAAGCATGAAGGTTAAGAAGAAGGAATGAGTTTGAAGTATACATCAAAGAAGTCAATTAGATGGTGGCATAAAAGGGGAAGACATTCACTTACCTTAGCTAGAAAGAGGGAGTTGTAAGATTTTGTATGGATACAATACTACTTGAAGCTAGTTGATTCCCTGAGATATATTTGATTCAAGTACACACTGATTGGGTTGATGCTGATAGAGTTACTACTGATTATTGGGAGTTCATATGATTTCTTGTAAGAGCATGAAGAATAATTTTGTTGCAATATGAAGAAAGAATATGAGAATGCTTGTACAATCAACTATGAATAAGTTTGGCTCCATAAGGTGTTTGATGAACTACTTGATGGTACATTGGATTCAATTATGAAAATTGCATGAAGATTGACAAAGAATAAGGAAGGATGAAGCAGTTTATGATTCTTGACATGATACAAAATGAAGTAGTGATGCAATAATATTGAAAAAGGATGGGTATTTTTTAGACAAGCTTAGGCTTGTGGATGTCTCGTCCCTGATTAAGAGGAAGTGAGGGTCTCTTCCCTGATTTAGAGGGACTGAGGGTGGACACTGTATGCTCCATGTGTCATGTAGGTTAGGAATAACAACCATAAGCTTAGTAAAGGAATTGGTAGGGAGAATGGTGGATGGGATATGCATTTGATACCGATATTGTTTGAGGAATTTTACTTTAACTAGAACCAACTGTCATAAGTCAAGTACATTAATCCAAGGTAAGAATAGTCATGATGACCGACATTACTCGATGTCAAGTATTTTGACAATGGATTAGGAAATGGTCCTATAAGGACATACTTGGTGAACACTCAGGTGGGGTATGTGCCTAGAGAGGTAGTGGTGTCCAAATTTATGCCTCCCAACATTGTGCTTTGACCTAGTGGAGAGATAGACCTTGTTAGTAAAGGCCTTGCTATTTGAAAATGTTGGCTATGATCATGTAAATCATCATTGATTCTTATCAATCCACATCCTTTCTTATATGGATATTTAAACTTGAGAGTATCCTATTGTGTCATTATGAATACATCCCTAGTTAAGAGGGAGTGTTGAAAAATGTAACTAATGTTAGTCTTCCTAACGTAATAAAATATATTTTTTATCATTGACACATTTATTATATTCATCATTATTATTTTTATCTTTGGTCAAAAGCATGTTCTTCATGCTTATAGAGTCAAAAAGGATTTATTAAGAGTCAAAAGAAATGTATTTGAGTCAAGTCCTATTTGGAATTTTTGTAAAGAAAAGAAAACAAATTCTATTTTGAGTCAAAAATTCAACACAAGACCAAGTCATCCCTCCTTGTACAAGTTGTCGTAAGAGACAACTACTTGAACCTCCTAGAAAACTATATATACAAGTCAACTCAGGCACTTGGAAGCTCATTCATTCACTTACACATTACATCGATATATATGCCAAAGACAAGAAGAAAAAGGAGTCGAAGTTAAATAAGAGAGAAGTCAAAGGAGAGAGAAAATTATCGTTTTCTAGCTTGTTTTTGCTCACACGTGTGAAGTTTCTCGGGAAGCTCTGTGAAAATTACAAGTCCAAAATTTGTCCTTCACTACAAGTTTGAATTTTTTTTTATTTGACCAGATTTCAGAAGCTCTGACCAATGTTCACATTTTTTGACTTTGAATTGGTTGGAGGAGACTTGGAGGAGGGTTGACTTGGATCTTTGTGGCAGTTTTTGGCCTTGGTCTTCAGTTGTGGATGTCTCATTTTGATCTGATTCTATAAAAGAAGGATTATTGGGTTCCCCCCTTATGGGGTTTTTTTGTAACTTGGAGCCTAATTTATCGTATTCTTTGTCTCTTTGTGATCTTTATGGTTTGTATATTTGTATAATTGCTTGATGAAGAAGATAATATAAGCAATAAGAAGCCAACAAACATTCCATATTGGTTATCAAGTTAAGAGAAATTAAGCAATATCTACTAGCACTTGGTTTCTCAACAAGGGTACTTTGAAGAGGAAGCCCTAAATACAACAAGAGAAGAAGTGGAAATCAAGGAACCCAAAAATAATTAAGAAATGGAGCAAAATGGGAACACCCAAACCCTAGTTTGGGCTCAAAAAGAGAGTAAAACTATGATACCAAAGGATATTAATGGAATCCCATCAACAAAATTAGGAAACAAGGTCGACGAAATGACAAAAAAACCAAATGAGATACATTAGGAATAATGAAAAGGAACAAGTCCCAAACCCTAAACTAGGTTGATGAGATTAATAGTTAAAGAAATAGAGAGATGAAGAAAAAGAAATCAAGGCCCAAAGAAAAGACAAACTGGGAATTAGAAGTAGAATAAAATAAAAAAATAGGAAATCAACTTGTAATCAATAGGATTCTCATGTTTGTAGCACCCAAAGATCAAGAAGAAACAAAAGTTGGAGGAGAAAAAACATATAATATCACCAAAAAATGATGAAAAATCCTATCATGGAACATAAGTGGTTTGGGAAGCCCCTCAAAATCCTTGTAAGTTAAAGACCAAGTAAAGAAGGAGTGGCATTTAATTCTTCTTCTTCAAGAAACTAAGTTCGAAGAAACAAAAAAAAAATGTAACAAAATTCTTCTAGAGGGGTAATAACAGAATAGCGCAATGCTCCTGTGGGGAATCTAGTGGACCAAGTACATTTTGGATAAACTCATTTTTCACTTTGATTTATAGTCTTAAATATAAATTCTGGATAGCAATTTTATTGGAAAGGAAGGCTATGAAGGAGTAGATTTATGTCATGAATGCTTAAGCTCCAGTACTATATGGAGAAAAATGTGAGTTATGGGACCCATTGATCTCCCTAAAAGAAAGGTAGTGGCATAGAAATAACACTGTAGGAGGGGATTTTAATACCATTCTTTGATCCTATAAGAAGCATGGGGGAAGCCTCGTTAGAGACCCCTTTAGAGAAAGAATGGAGGAGCTAATGAGTGAATGGGACCTAATAGATATACCTCCAAATAAAAGTAAATATACCTAGACAAGTAAAAGAAGTGGAGAAATTCATATAGCAACAAGGCTAGTTGCTCGTACAGTTTGCAAGAGTCCGAGGGTTCTTTCCTTATGAATCCTCCTAGCATGGTGAGAGTGCTCTTTTTATGTTTTAACCAGAAAAGGAAATGCTCAGGCAACCAAACAGTCAATCTGGAATAGAGGATAGCTGAATTCGGTTTCCTATGAACCCAAGAAGGACTTCCTCCTGTGTTCAATATCAACTAGCAACAATTCCCTTGTTTTAAGACTGTTGTCACCTAGAACTGGACTATCTATTTATGAAAAGAGGAATTTTGTTTTTACAGAACAGAGCATAAGGTTACATGTTCTCTTCTCAGCACACAGATAGATATGCAAATTCAATTGTATTTTTTTTACACACACAGGTTGGCCTCTACGGGTGCATATATCTTCCCTATAGGAGAATTTAAAAAGAAGACGTGGAGGAGATTTCCGATGTAGAAAAAATCCAGGGAAACTCAGTGAAATATGCAGGAAACCATTTCATTTCCAATAAACAAGCATACTTTTCCTCTAGTTTTTCAATCTGATGCCATTCAATTCACCACCTTGCACAAACAAATCATGCATAGAGGAGTTTTTTCGAGCCTACCTCTTTTGGAGCTTCAAATTCAACGAAAATCCCAGGTTTTCCTTCTCCGTAGAGGTGTTCTGCCTTTCCTGTAGAACCCTTCCTATAGAAGGCCCCTGGTTCCTGTAGAATGAAACTGTGCTTCCGATAGAGCTCGATAGGTGGGAGATTTTCGAAAACAGGGAGAAACACTGGTGGAGGACGACTAGTTAACTGTTTTTGGAAGCGGTGGATGTGTACTCCAGTCGAGGACGTTGCGAGTGTAGAGTGAACAAAAGGTGGTGCATGTTTCAACCAGGCATCTTTTAGTTGCGGCATGATTCGTGATGAGGGGATGAGGTGGCCAGACCGGACCGTTGATCCGACATCACAACCATAATGTTTCTGCGTGTTTCTGACTGCCATCACCTCCTCTTTGCCATTATCTGGCACCACCACTACCAGTCTCAATGATTTCTCCCTGAATGGACACTCCACACGTGTTGGCTGCACATCTCATCGGCAATTTTGAATGTAATGGGCTTGTTTAGATCCCACAAGGATATGTAACTAGCCGAGGGTGGCCAGTTGACTGGCCACTGATTCCACTCAATCCTAACCATTCCCCTAGTCATGCAGCTTTAAAATATGATTTATGCAATTGAAGAATGAGTTTAGGCACTTACCTGTGTGGTCACAGCCATGTTATGCAGATTTCGAGTTTTGGAACCCATTCCTTCATTTGTTGTTGCTGCATGCACGAGTTTTGGAGCCCATTCCTTCATTTGTTGTTGCTGCATGCACACTGCATGCTTGTCTTTGGCCATTGCTGATGTTCATACGTTTAAGTAGAGCTACATGCATGCTTCTTCTGCCATACATGATGTCCCTGTCTTTGTAGTATGTCCTTCAGAGGGATCAGCTGCTACAGGATTCCTGTAGGATGTCCTGTAGCTGCTTCTCCTCCTGGAATGCAAGCTAGAATGAGTAGGGCTACACTGATGACGAGGGTCACGGCTGATGAGAAGTATAGATGGAGGGTAATAGGTATGGTGAATGAGAAACCACTTCTTGATTTGTCATTAAAAGTTTTTGCTGGCAGAAAAAAGGATTTCTGTGTGTGACTGTGCATGCATATAAAAAAAATGAGTGCAATGGGGGTGTACAAAGATGGAAAAAGGTGACATATGGTGATGGGGGGAAACAAGGAGGTTTACAGGCCTCATAGGCGAATTCCCAACCTTCGGGTTCTCTTCTGAGATCAACTTTTGCTCATATGTAGGTTCTACAAGATCTTCTTGTAGAAGACACAGAACTTCCTGCAGAAGGTGAAACCTTAACCCGAATGAGATCGAATCTTAGGAAAGGGTAGTGGTCATGGAGAAATTGATTTTGAGGGATGCTTGCAGCCTGGTGCTGACCTCTGCCTTTGTTTTGTGCAATCCCCCTAACCTGCAATGTCCTTCCCGCAACCTGAAATTATTCAACAGAGATTAGGTTTATTTTCTATTTTTTTCTTTCTTTCTTTTTTGGTTTCTTTTTTCTTTTTTTCCTTTTTTTTTTTTAATCTGAGAAAAATGGAGTGCCTCCAGGAGGTTTTCACCCTCACTGTCTACCCTGGGTACCTCCAAGAGGTTTTCACCCAAGGATCTTTTTATTCTTTTTTCTGTTTTTTTTTTATGCTCAAGGTCTGGGTGGAGTGGAGATAGGGGCCTGCTGCACTACTAGCACTGATTTATCCAGAGTTTCAATGAACTCCTACTTAGAAAGGGGCTTCCTGTAGATCTTCAATCGATGCCCATTGATAAGCATGGGGATGGCTTCTTCATCAATGGTCTTGATAAGGACTAAACCATTGTCGTTACATTTCTCCATTGTATATGGTCCCAACCATCTCATCTTCAACTTCCCTTTGAAGTCCTTGTATCTTGAATCATATAATAGTGCCCAATCTCTCGACTGAAATTACTTTTCTTTAAGGTGTCGGTCATGCCAGATCTTTCTTTGAAGTTGGACCACCTCTGAGTGGAGAAGGGCCTACATTCTTTGTTCATCTAATCCATTCAGCTGTAGTAATCTTTCCTGTTGTGCATGCCTGAGATCCAAGTCTAGTTGAGCTGCCAACCTCAATGTGTTATATTCAAATTCTATGGACAACAAAGCCTTCTTCCCATAGACCAGCTCATAAGGTGTGAAACCTGTTGTAGTTTTCCAAGTAGTGTTGTAGGCCTAGGTGGCCTCAACCAAGTGATCTGCCCAATCTTTTTTGCTGCTGCTCACCACTTTAGTCAAAATCTCCTCCAAATCTCTGTTAGTGACTTCCACCTATCCATTTTCTTGCGGATGATAAGGGGTGGAAGTTCTGTGCTTAATCTTGTGATGAGCGAGCAAGTTTTCAATCAGGTTAGAGGTAAACTGACTTCCTTGATCTGTGACTAATTCGCTTGGGTAGCCAAACTTGTAGAAGATATTTTCCCTCAAAAGCTCAGCCACTTTTTCTTCTGTTGTTGCCTTGATTATCTTTGTTTCTGCCCACTTTGTCAAGTAGTCTGTGCAGATAATGATGTAAGACTTTTGTTTTGAAGGAGGGTTGATAGGACCCACAAAGTCCATGCCCCACTTCTCAAATGGCTTGAAATTCACTTGAGGTTGGAGGGGCATTTCATCCCTTGGAGTCGGTTTCCCCATTCTTTGACATCGGTCACATTGTCTGATGTATCTTCTGACATCTTGATGAAGAATGGGCCAATAGTATCCTGCCTATAGAATTTTGAAAGTGGTCCTCTTTGCTACAAAGTGGCCTCCACAGGGCCCATCATGACAGGTTAGGAGGATGTCAAAAACTTCCTCCTCCTTGACACAATGCCTCAAAATCTGATCTGGGCCAAGTTTAAATAGGTTGCCCCCAATCGAAGTGAATGGGGCACTTTTCCTCACGATCTTACTCTTCTCTTTTCAGGATAGGTGTGGCGGGAATTGTGTTGAAACCAAGTAATTTGCTATATCAACAAACCATGGAGAGAGTACTAAAATAGAAAACAGGTGTTTATATGGCATTTGATCATCCACCATCCCTTCTTCCCCTACAAGAAAATCTAGTCTAGACAGAAAAGCAGCAACAACATTTTCCTTTCCTAGCTTATCAACAATGGTCAAATCAAATTGCTGCAATAAAAGTAACCATCTAATGATACGAGCATTTACATCAGGTTTATTCATCAAATACCTGATCGTAGCATGATCAGTGTGGACGAATGTTTGATAACTAGTGATGTAGTGTCTGAACTTGTTTAGTGAATGGACCACAGTTAGGAGCTCTTTCTCAGTTACAATATAGTTTAACTCCACCTTGGATAGGTTTTTACTGACAAAATATATGGCATACGGTAGCTTCTCTTCAACTTGTCCTAAGGCTGCTCCTATGGATTTGTTCGAGGCATCTGTATGGATGTGGAAAGGTAGGGCCCAGTTCGGACCTCTCAAGATTGGGGCAGTGACCAGCTTATCTTTCAACACATCCATAGCCTCTTGACAGTTATCAATCCATATAAACTCAACATCTTTCCCCAAAAGACCAAACAATGGAGAGGATAACTTACTGAAATCTTTAATGAATCTTCTATAATATCCTGCTAAGCCTAGAAAACTTCGAACATCTCTTACCTTTTGAGGAGGTGGAACCCTTTGGATGATAGAATTTTGTTGAGATCCACCTGTAATCCTTGCTAAGAAATTGTATGACCTAGCACGATCCCTTCAGTCATCAGGAATTCACATTTTTCAGGACTGAGGGACAGGTTCATTTCAATGCACTTGGTTAAAACTTTTCCCAGGTTGGTCAATGCTTCTTGGAAGTTGGACCCATAAGGAGTAAAGTCATCCATATAGATTTCCACCGAATCATGAACTAGCTCAGCAAATATGCTCAATACTGCTCTCTGGAAAGTGGCAGGAGCGTTTCATAATCCAAAGGGAAGGACCCGATAGGAAAAGGTACCCCAGGGACAAGTGAAAGTGGTATTATCTTGGTCTTCAGGGCTAATTTGAATCTGATTATACCCTCTAAACCCATCTAGGACGGAAAAGAACTTCTTCCCTGCCATGCCATCTAACACTTGATATATGAATGGCAAAGGGAAATGGTCCTTCTTGGTAGCTTTGTTAAGTTCTTGATAATCTACACAGATTCTCCACTTCCCATTTTTCTTGGGCACAAGCACCAAAGGAGAAATCCACGCGCTATCAGAGATGGGGTAGATGAACCCTGCATCCAACAACTTTTGCAATTATTCTTTGACAATGTCCTTAAGGGATGGATTCATTCTCCTCTGAGGTTTCCTGACTGGTTTACAATCCTCTTTAATGTAAATGTGATGGGTACAAACTGAAGGGTGGACTCCTTTCATCTCCTTATAGCTCCAAGTGAAAGCATCCAAATGGCGGTTCAATAAGCTACACAACTCCTTCTCCTAAGAAGGGGATAGGGATGAGCTGATCTTCAAGGTTCTTTCAAAGCCAAATTCCACATTCTTAACTCTGGGAGAGGTCGGATCAGCCACACAGATATCCACTAAAGCACTGGCTTGGGTATCGTCCACCAACTCTTCTAATGGCAGCACACTAGGAGGTGGATTTTTAATCAAATTCTCAATCAGGTCATCCTCGGTTTGAGGACCTCCCCTAGTGGCTTCCTCTGTGCATACTGGTGTAGAGTAGACTTCATCCTCATCTTCCTCCTCCAACCAGAGAGGTAAGTCATGTTCTAGCAGAGGTTGGGTAGGAGGATATCGGACTAGCTGTTTGGACATAGGTCCATTCTTGATGGTCATGCTCCCAACTCGACAACTGATGTAAGCATCTACAATAGCTAACCAAGGCCTTTCCAAAATGAGGTGGTATCCAGTGAGTTTTTCCTTTGGCTGAAGGACCAAGAAGTCTGCAGGGTACTCCCAAGAATAAACAGAGACCATGACATCTTCCACAATCCCTTCAGGAGTCACAGTGGAGCGGTTTGCTAACTGTAGTATTGTCAAGGTCTTTCTTAGGGAACTCTGAAGGTTGATTTTGAGCATAGTGTCCCTAGTCATCACATTAATGACAGCCCCTAGATCAATAAGGGTGTGGAGGATTATGGTGCCATTTATGTGGACATCAACTACAGGACTCCCAGGGTCCAAATATTTTGGACAGATTACTTGTCCCAACATTAGATCAGACAGTTGTCCTATGACATTGATAGTTGGGGCATCTCTCTTGCGCCTGCCTGGGTGCCTGAAACACTTCTCTTTGATCAATTTGTTCTAGATGGGTACATCTTTGATGGCTTGGAGAAGTGGTATTTTTACACACAACTGTTTAAGTTCCCCCAGAAGTTCAATCTCTTCTGGGTTTGGTTGCATGGTTCCAGTTAGTCTCTCAGGAAAGGGTGGAGTGGCTTTGGGTTCGCTTTCCTATTTCTCTTCTTCATCCTCTGGAGGAGGAGGTTGGTGATCTGGGAGGACCTTTCCAAATCGTAGGTTGATCTCCTGAATCTCCACAGCATAGGTAGGGCATGTTGTCTCTCTAGTATATACCTGTTGGGCTTGTCTATTGTTGGGGTTTGGGTTCGATTGAGCAGGCATCTAGGGTTATCTTGGAGGAGCAGGAGGTAATGGTTGTGGTTGAGCAGGTGGTGGAGGCAAAATGGTGGGAGGAGAGTTGTACTGGGGCCTCCACCCCTGTTGAGGTGCATTCCACTGAGGTTGTGGTTGAACATGAGAATGAAATGAATGAGCGGCAGGTTGAGTATGGTATTGAGATGGATATGACCAAGGAGGGGGTGCGGACCAGGAAGGATGAGCAGAGGGACCCCAAGAAGGTATGTGAGTGGATTGGTTAGGGTTGTAATAAGGTTGGGATGTCCCTTGCATCCCCTACTGGTAAGGTCTGGATCCATGTGGCCTCCTTTGGTTGAGGAAGTAGAGTGGTTCAATGGCTCCTTCAGCCCCTTGGTACATAGCTTTAAGTCTGGGTAAGGTTGGGCACTGGTTTGTAGGGTGGTCTTCCTCATAAATGAAACATACCTCTACAGAGTGTAATGGACACTCATTCTTAAGATGCTTCTTGGTACATCTGGGACAAAAGATGGCCAAAGCCCTTTCAGCTTCCTCTTTCTTCTGTTGGATTCAGAAAGTATCCAGTTGCATGGCAATGGTCTGTCTCATCTCACTTTTAAGGTCTTCCATCTGATTTGTAAACTCATGTTTGGAGAAGGTGGCACTAGCTGAAAGTTGATTCCCCCTACCTCTTTTTCGGGCTACCCTAGAATGGTTTCTAAACACAGTCTTTATGTCATCATAAGGTAGTTGGTAGATGTCTCCTCCAGCCAGCAAATGGAGGGTATCTAAAAGGTCTTCAGGGACTCCTCGGAGAAGAACTAGCTTTAGAGATTTAGGATCAAGTGTGCACCTAGCCCTTTTATAGCTAGGTTGGAACCTTTCTTCATAGTCTTCTAAAGATTCATCACTTCCCATGGTCATTCGAAACATTTCTCCCTTTGTTTCCTTTGACCTATAGTAATCTCGGTATTTGTTGTTAAAGGCTTGCTGCATCTAGGCCCAAGTCGTGATACTCTTTCCAGGTAACCCCATGAACCAGTGTAGTGTTGCATCCTTGAGGGTAGAGGGAAAGAGTTTCGAATTTTTCTCGTCTTCTGCATAGTCATAAGTTCGACAAAGGATAGCGAACTCAAACAGGAATGTATCAGGGTCTTTAGTGGTCAATCCATGGAAGTGAGGTAGGGCTGAGGGACTTATGTTTTTCATTTTTGTGTCCCCATTGGTCTCTCGAATGGGAAAGGAACCTTCTATTCTCTCCTCATCTCCTATACCATTTCTTGCTCTTCTTCTATTATAGGATCTTCGTATATCTTTGGAGGTTCACCTATAGGTTCTTCTGGATCATTGCCACCGAAGAAGAGAGAAGGGTGACTCAGTGATGTGGTGGGGGTGTTGGGTAAGAATTTTCCTGTATTGTCTATGTTCCTACAAGGCATGAAATGAAATATTTTTGGTTGATTTTTGTGTTTTTTCTCTGCTTGTACCTGCAAAACTGAAATTGACTGAACAAAAAATTACAACTAACTAAAATCTATCTTGCTGGAATGGAAATTGCAGAATTGAAATGAAAGCAGGAAATGACTAATCTATGTTGCAGAATTGAAATTGCAGAAATGAAATGCTAAGCTACGCTTGCAGAATTGAAATTGTAGAATTGAAATTCTAATATAGGAAAGTAGGAAATGTCTAGTATAATTTTGCGGAAATGAAATTGCAGAATAGAAATGAAACAACTACTCTACTCTTACTGAAATAAACTACTTAGCAGAAGGTTGTAGTAGAAAACAGAAGAAAAGAAGCAGTCACAAATACTCTGATGCTTCCCCAGCAATGGTGCCAAAAAGATGGTGGGCTCTAGTATTGCAGCAATGATGCTACAACTCCTGGGAATCCCTTCTTTTCTTTTATCAGCTTGGTTGTTCGTAACAAACTTGGAAGCGACAATGCTATATGCACAAGTACTAGCTCTTGCCGGAGGCTGTCACTTGATCAACTGGCACAAGTCTTCTAGGAGCTTAAACCAACTTCTATGAGCTCTTAGAAGAAGCTTTTAATTATGATGCACAAAAACGAACTTAAAAGAGGCTAATCTACTTGCAGAAAGAAGAGGAAAGCTGAAAGGAAATGCAAACCCTAGTTTACCGACTAACCCTACTCGTGCAAGAAAAGAGATGAAAGCTGCAGAAATGGATGCCATTGATTCTGGAAGAGGTAAAATGCATGTGACTAAGCTACTTTTGAAGTGAAATTTGGAAAAAACATCTTTTTGCATTTTTGAGTAATTTTGTAGAATTATTATGCATGTGCTTAAACTGTTTTTTACTGTGCAGAGGTTGCTTGTCCAAAGGAAATGGAGTGGGCACTTGCAAGGGGTTGGGAAGGTGAGAAGAGGGCCTAAGGGGTCCCTAAAACCCTTCTAGAGAGTTTCATAGTGATCAGATCTTGAAAAAATACTCACATGAACTTCTACAAGAAGTTTGCAAGGGTTCTACAGAATATTCTACATGATGTTTTACAGGAAGAACTGAAAGAGGATTTTAGAGGGTTGATGGAGGAAAAATGGTGGGAAAGTGAAAATGGAGGATGGATGAGGATGTGAAGAGGTCTAGGACCTCGTAAAGGAAGCTAAGGAGTGATGAAGACGGTTGGATTTGTTCAAGGATGGAGGGAGCAATGTTGCACAAAAATGTAGAAATTAGGGCAAGCTGGAAAAGTGTGGCAAATGAAGGGAAGAAATCTAAGTTAGGGATTGGAGCAGGTGTTATTATGGAGGAAGGATAGCGAGGGAGGTATTACAGATGCTCTGCACCCTATTTCTCAAAATTGATCGAAGAAAGACTAGAAAAATTAGAGATCTATCTACTTTGACCTAATCTGACCTAAAAACCAGAAACATGATGAGCATAAGTTTATAGACAGAAAATCATGCAAGATAACTAAGGAAAATAAGCAAGAATAGATCTAAACATGCAATTAAAATTGGTAGCAACTTTTGCAACTCAAATTCTAACACTAGCAATTGCATTGAAAGGCAAAAACAATGTTTTTGTGGCAGAAAGGATGCCTTGGTCTCAGCTCATGGTCCCAAGGAGGGAGAGGTGAGATCAAGGATTGCTTGATGGCCTTTCTGAAGATCCTTTCTGTTACCAAACTGTCAAATCAACCTAAAACATGGAAAGCTACTTTAATCATCAAAAACGACCTAAGTAACAAAGCAAGATCTTAACCTGAATAGCAGAAATTATTCTATGAATGCAAAGAAAACACATAAAAGTACACAAAGGAGGTACTGGAACTTGGGTTGGGCCCAACCCCAAGAGCTACAACCTCCTAAGAAAATCTCAGAGCTGGTGCAGAGTGAAATTTATCTCCATTACTCAAAAAATAATCATGTCACAAAAATGGTTACAGCAAGAGCTCGAAAATGAGTTGAAAGGTAGAGTAGCACTAAATTGCGAAAAACAACTATTCAAGAGCTAAAATACCAAGGCTTGTAGCCTTCCTACTTATGCACCACGAGGACCTCCAACAACCCTCCTTAACTTGAGTGGCTTGGCTGCTCAAAACTGCAAGTAATCAACCACTTCACAAAATCTGCTCGACTGCCCTTGGAAATCATCTTTGGTGGGTTGTTGAACTTCGAGCTGATGGTGGAGAACTCGAGGAAGGGGCCATTTAGTGTAGGAGACACCCTTCCTACTAATCCTCAGCCTTGTTCCCTCGTATTTGGCTGTCAACTGGCTCATAAATTCTTGACCTTGGTCCAAAAAATGTCCAAAAGTCTGCAATAAGCACATATTAGACTTTGTGGTCAAGTGACTATTCTCATTCATTCAATTAACGTAAATATATTCAAAAGCATGCATAAAACTATTAAGAATGGTGGATTAATCGAGAATAAGAGGAAAAATGAGCCCAATAAGTTACCCATTTTTGGGGCTCATTAGTGCCCCTAAAATTGACTTTTACGAAATATGATAGAGGAGAAGACCAAATCTTTAAGGATCTAGCATGGGTCGGAGAAGAGGGTGAAGATTTTTCTCCAAATTCGTGTATCTATGCCTCATAGAGAGAGGAATCCCTAATCTTATTAGCAATATTTTCTTCTTTTGTGTGACGAATAATATTGAATAGTGTCTTAATGGGCTTATCAAGATGAACTAATGTGAAAGGATTCCTAAAAAGGATATTCCAATGAGTTATAACAATAACATATTTATTAAAAAATTAACGAAATTCCTAAGAAGGATATTCCAATGAGTGATAACAATAACACATTTATTAAAAAATTAGCAATCCTTCACAGTAAGCTAGTTGGAAAGGATTCATAAAATGAACATTAAAATATGAACAATCACTCATTTAATGGATCCATTAAGATAAATTAGAGTAAAAGGATTTGTAAAATGAATATTAAAATGTGAATTATAGTAATATAAATTTTATTAAAATATTTAATAAATTCATGAAAATAAACCATTAATGAAAATTTTACACGATAGACACTAAACATGAGTGATAAAAATGTGACATTTCCCAAGATGAGTTCAATTTGAAAACACATAAGTTAAAATATAAAACACAATAGCTTGAAAAGGGATTAAAAAATAGAGAGTATCACAACCTTAAGAAAGATATTGAATGAATCCGTGAAACAAAGTTGGACAACATAAAATTAAAATGGAAGTGATCATAATGATTTTGTCAAAGTGAACAGAAATCATACCAAATAAAAGATGAAGGACCTTGTGAACTCTAAAGATGGGAAAGGTGTTTATGTCATCCTTTTCTCTTGTGGGATTCTATATATTGGTGAAACTGGTTGCTCAATTCATCCGAGGATTTTTGAGCACGCAAATGACATCAAACATGAAAGGTCCTGCTCCTCCGCTTTGGCAGAACATGTAGAAGAGACAAACATCAAATATGAATTGAAGATGTGAGGGTCATTGCAAGGATTTCTCATTTGCATCACGTAAGCTTAGGGACGCCTTGGAAATTGAAAGGAGGCCTATCAATTTGAATAGAGACGATGGTTGGAATATTAGCAGGTGTTGGATCCCTACCTTGTATTTCTAAGTTTTTATAACTTTAATTATTTATTTATTTTAATCAAAATTTTTGCGTATTCCTTTATTTCTTATTTATTTACTATTTATTATTTTTATCTTATTTTTACCATATTATTTTATTTTCTTCGATTTAAAACTAAAATTGATTAATTCAATTGTTTATTTGTATTTATTTATTGTATTTTCATTTTCTTATTACTATTTTTAGTTTTATTGTTTAGAATAGTTAAATTTGAACCTTATTATTTTTATTTTGTTTATTTATTTATTTTTATTTTTTCTTTCATTTTCTAATTACTATTTTTCACTTTATTGTTGTGAATAATTAAATTTTATTTAATTCTTTATTTACAACTAATTTCCATTTACTACTTTATTTTAATTAAAAAAATTGTTTATTAATTAATGATAATTCTTTTGTCAAAACTAGTTGTTATATTCTAATGACTAGAAAACATCTCTTTTTGTCTATTTAATTTAATGCCATGATATGGTTCTTCATCTTGTCCTAAAGATGAACCACACTAGATGGTTCGAAAAGCGCTGACTTATAGTTTCTTTATGTGATTTTTACCGAAAGATCTCTCAACACACATCACATTGTTGAGTTGATTTGGGGTATGCTTTAAAAATAAATTTATTTAAGTAAGAGCTCTTTTTTTGGTTGAGTCCAAGATGCAGAGTTTTTTGACACATGTGAAAGCTTACTCCCTTACCAACTACAACAAAATAATTCTAGATGATTTTCGAAATAATGGATAAAAAGTGCTACTTATAAGTAGTTAGTCCTACCACTTAGTTTAAATATAGTTAAATTAAAGTAAAAAAACAATACAGACAATTTTCATCAATAGTTTATATTAATAAAAGGTACAATTAAAAAAGATTTGATTACTATAGTTTATAATTATAGTGTTAAAATGTACCTTAGTTGAATCTTTTGGGTTTTCTATAGGTTAACAATTTTTATTGTTCTTGTTGTTTATTTGTTGTGTGATAGCTAATATTTGCGTTTTCAATTCTAATGTTGATTAATTTAAGCAAATACCAATTCATTCAAAATTGATTGCCATGTTTGCTAGTGTGAATTATTGGTGTGTAAACAACATTCTACAACTTAATTTCCACTTTTTTGAGTCATTGGCTGGTAATCATAGTTCTAATTGCCAATTGTTAGGGTGTTGAGATTGTTTCTTAGTTCTTTCCTTCATTGGGCTCAGAGGCTCAGTATGGTAGATATGGTGTAATGTCCTATCCTGTTATGTCTTGTAAACATTTGGACTGGATCAAATTACATAACAATAAAAATAAAAATAAAAAGGCGTAGACTAACTTATAGATGAAATGACATTTTTTCACGACAATTTTTCTAGTTAATTTTAATCAAAATCCCATAAAGATTTTTAAAATCTTGAGTTTAAACTGTTTAATCTACATAATTCGAATGCCAAAGAGGTTTTTCACGGTGTTGAATCCATTTATGCATTCAAAAATGTATTTTGAACAAGAAAAATCTTGAAATTGCATTGTTGAATTTTGGTGAATTCTCGTGAAAAAGCTATTTCGTCCATAAGTTAGACTAAGCCAAAATAAAAATAAAAATGAAATAAAATAAATAACTTGAAAATATTTTTACTTGGTCAAAATAAAATAAAAATAATAAAAAAAATACTGCTAAAATTAAAATAACTTCATGGTATTCACTCATGGTATGATAACCCATGGATTTGACCCATGATATTCATGTGGAGTATAGCCTATTTAAAGAGGTAAATTAAACCAACCTAGATCCATCTTAACTTTGGATCTAGGGGTTAATCAAATAATATAAAATGTATTTATTATTATTAAACTGATATTAATTTTATGATTTATCATAACAATGATAATATAAAATATTTTTTAAGCTATTAGAGATGAAACTCTAAAAAAATCCATAAGATTAGTTCAGAAAATAATGTAAATTCTTCCAAGATTATAATAAAATCTAACATAAATTTTTGAAAATTTAGATTATAGTTGTCAAACTTCAAGATTCTAGGTGCCCCACGGGTTCTTGATGGTGCTAAATCCATTTCCACTATGAAAGAAAAAAAAAATTGAAACACTCCAACAATCTGATTTTTTGAAGAAATTTATTTTACATGATTATGGCAAAAAAACACTGTCATCCTGGCGAATTTGTGGCATTGGTAAACAACACCCTAAGAAAATGTGATTCTACTTACATATATCACATAGTCTAAACAACCCATAAATTTCCCCATAAAATAGTAATAATAGTAATTCAAGATATTCCACAGGACCTTGAGAAAATCTAGCAATTTTTTTTGAAACCCTTGGTTATAACTATCAAACTTTAGGAATTCGGGTCTTTACATGGGTTTTCGATAGTGCTAAATCCTTTTTTTGCCATAAAACTTAAGATTTTTGGGTTTTTAAGTATTTTGGGGTTTTACAAGGGTTCTCAATAGTGTGAAATCTTTTTTTGCCATAAAAAACCACTTAGACACTACCATAGTCAGATTTCTTGAAAAAAATTCTACTATAGTTAGATTTCTTGAAAAAAATTCATTGGATTGAGCCATGGTGAAATTGTGACCTTCATCGACAACATTCATATTTATTTGGTATTAATAATTTGGGTTTGTGAGAACAAAGAAGAGAAGGGAGATTAGTCGAGAGTATTGCATAATAATACTTTATAGAAAATGTGGGAAATTTGAGTTATAGTTGTCAAGTTTCAAGATTTTGGGTGCCCCAAGGGTTTTTGATGGTGTTAAATCTATTTCCACCATTAAAACAAGACCCAAATACTCAAACTATCAGAATTTTTAAGAAAAGAGAATTTGGTTCCAACTAATTTTTGCCATCTTTGCCCCTCACAATGCCCATATATCAGCTATTAATACTTTGGGTTTGTAAAAATAAGGGAGATGGACCAAAAGTATTTGCTATTAACACTGTGTGACCGAATGCAATCACCAACTGCATGGAAAAAGAGTGGAAACCGCTTAGAGATCTCATCTCATATATCCTACCATATTCATTTGGAAATTGACATATACAATATTTTTATTTTGGAATAAAAATGGTTCATTAATTTCATCGATTTCGAGCTCACTCACCCCTCATGGCGTTGCTTCCTCTTTCCGCTACTATTGAAGAAGAGTTAACGAGAAACGAGAAGCAAATGCGATTTGTGGGGATTTTCGAAGTCTATTTCCTGGAAGACATTGCAGGCCATTGCCCATAAATTCAAGTTCCAGGAAGAGGTTTCGAGGTTGATGGATATCCTCATCAACTCTCTCTACAACAAGAAGGATATATTCTTGTGAGAACTCATCTTGATTGCCTCTAATGCTTTGGATTTCTGGCTCTCATAGACAATAATGTGCTGGGAGAAGGTGACAACACCAGGCTCGACATCAAGATCAAGTTGGATAAAGAAAAAATGATACTTTAAATCCGAGATCATGGGATAAGAGTGACTAAGGAGGACCTCATAAAAAAGCTAGGGATAATTGTCAAATATAGAACTTCAAATTTTCTGGAAAAAATGAAAAAAGGTGGAGATTTGAACCTTATTTTATTTTGGAGTCAAATTTTATTCAGTCTACCTAGTTGTTGGCCATGTGGAAGTTATTAGCCAGAACAATGATGGAAAACGGTACATATGGGAATCGAAATTTGATACATCTTTTGCGGTATCTGAAGATACAAAGAATGAACCACTCGGACCTGGCATAGAGATCAGATTGCACTTTAAAGATGAAGCCAACAAATATTTGGATGAGACTAAATAGAAAGATATGGTACAACAAATATTTGGATGAGACTAAATAGAAAGATATGGTAAAGAAATATTATGGATTCATTAATTTCCCCATCTATCTCTGGGAAAGTAAATAAGTTGATGTAGAGGTCCTAGCGGATGAACAATTAGAATCCAATGAGGAAGAGGAAAAGAGTGAAAATTCCTCATATGAAGACAAATGAGAGAGAGAGGAAACTAAAATCAACTCTAAGACAGTCAAGGAAACAACTTATGAGTGGGAACTTCCCAACAATGTCAAGGCAGTCTAGCTCCAAAATCCAAAGAAGGTCACTGATGAAGAATATGCCAAATTCTACCATTTTATGGAAAAGGACTTTAGTGAGAAAAAACCCTTAATATGGAGTCACTTCATTGCAGAAGGTGATGTTGAGTTCAAGTCCATTCTATTTATTCCACCAAACGCACCCCATGACTTTTATGAAAGTTACTACAATGCCAAGGCCAATATCAAGTTGTATGCCACGCGTTTTTTTTTTTTGAAGAATTACTTCGCAAATACTTAGGATTATTTATGGGTATTGTACATTCAGACACTTTTACACTGAATGTATCATGAGAAATGCTTTAACAACACAACAGTTCGAAGAAAATTAAGAAGAAACTAATTCGCAAGGCTTTAGATATGATTCCTCGAACTGTAAAAAAGGACCATGATGAATTAGATGCAAAGGGAAAAACAGATGCTGAGTTAGAATCAGAACCATATACTTAAAATAAAGGAAAGTATTTCAAGTGTTGTAATGGGTTTGGCAAGTGAATAAAGGTTGGAATAATTGAGGATGCTCAAACAGGAAACACCTTGCAAAACTTCTGAGATTCGAAAGCACAAAGTCTGGCAATAAACTGGCATCGTTGAACCAATACATATCAAGAATGAAACCATGCCATAAATACATATATTACATCACTATATCTAGCAAGGATCAATTGGAGAAGTCCCCATTCCTTTAGAGATTGAGGAAGAAAAAATACAAGGCTATGTTCTTCACAAACCCAGTCGATGAGTAATTAATGTAGTACTTGATGGATTACGAGGACAAGAAATTTTATAATGTTTCTAAAGAAGGCATTAAGCTTGGAAAATATTCAAAGGACAAGGAAATTAAGGAATCTTTCAAAGAGATAACTAACTGGTGAAAGGATGTTCTTTCCAGCGAAAATGTAGATTCAGTGAAAATAAGTAACAATCTGAACAACACCAGTGGAGTTGTTGTCACTTCAAAATATGGTTGGAGTGCAAAAATGAAGAGAATTATGCAATCACAAACTCTATCAGATGCTAGCGGACAAAGTTACATGTGTTGGAAGAGGGTACTTAAGATTAATCCAAGGCATCCTATCATTAAAGACTCCGTAGAAGGGTCACACCGAATCCAGAGGATGAAAATATAAAGCAAATTGCAAGGTTGATCTAACATACAACATTGATGGAAAGTGGATTCATGTGTTGGCTTATATGGGCCTAACCCAGGTTTGGAAGAATTATTTAGCCAATCAAATCCTGCAGCTACTAGCCCTTTCGGCAATAGCTCGCGAAGCATGGATTGAGGTCTCACCCGAGGTAGCAGGGGAGGGTGTTGGAACCAGGTTTCTGCACCCTTGGGATGTTTGGATGTGGTTTGGAGGTTTCATGCTCCGTTCTACAGCTTTGCATTGAACTGTATTGGTGCGGACCTTGAGTACCCTACACGGTCTACAGATCTAATCTAGTGGATGCAGATCTAATTTTAATGTGGTCTTTAAGCAAACATTTATTGCTTTCATTCAATTCGTGTACTAAGATTAAACCCAATTCACAAGTATTCAATAAACATATGCGCACATATCAAGATAGTTTCATTAACCATAAAAGAGCAGAGTTGTGATAATTCAAATTTAACACAGAATTCAAAAGAAACTTATCTTTATTTCCACTTATCACCCTTACATCCAGATCTGCCCTGTGCACTCAGCTGCAGGGGTCCGCACACACATCTGCGGACTCTTCCAAGCCTCTGCACACATAGCTGCAGAGCCTCTATCCTCTACCCAAACCCCTGACTCGGACTTACAGACGCTTTCAGAATGCTCTTCTTAGACACCCATTACATATCAGATCTCAAAATCATACCAAAACTTAACTCCTCTACCCATAGAGCCTCGCTCTATTTATACCTTTCCATGGACCGCAATCCATGGGCAAGCTGACTCAACTTACATTTCTTTACATTATTTTTGGGCAGACTACCCTTTTGACTTTGAATTATTACAAATCGCACTCCGCGCATCTCGCAGAGTCTTGGCCCTGCTCCTACCCCAAAATTGCGGGCTTCGCACCCCATACCCATTGCATGGGGCTTCCGCTATCCAACAATGCCCGAACACAATCGTCGTGACTCGTCCTGAGTCACTCAGTTGGTGCGTCGAACTTTGCGCAAAGATCAGTAAGCAGCTTCTGTGTGTCACTTGTGCTAGCAGAAAACTCTTCCGTCATGCGGTGCATTCGTTCCACATGTGTCGCCAACACCTCAGTCCCTGTCTCGGTTGTCTCCATAGTGGCATACTCAACCTGCATGTGGGCTACCTTGTGCTCGATGGTGGTTGAAACCAAAAATTCCTCGTCTAGCCATGGCTGGAGATGGGCTTTAACCACCGCTTCCTTTTGTTTAGCGGCATTGGCTTGGATTTTCATGTCCTGCACTTCCTGCATCTTAGCCAAGCATTACGTGATAGCAATGGTCTGCGCGGTCCCTCTGAGATGATCGTAAGCTTGCTGGAGCTCCCAGGCCTCGGATTCCAATCGACGAAGTGTTTGATTCTCCTGAAGGACGCTGAGCGTAACAATCGACTGAGTTAGTAGCTCGGTATATTCAACCATTGACCGTGTGAGCATCGCGCGACCCATAGTAATAATATTCTTGCATTGTTCTAGGATCTCTGGTGGCGTTGATGGTGGAACCTGTAGTCTTAAGTCCATGATCTGCGCGCTGAGCTCTAGCTGGATCTGCGCAACCTCCTCCTTTGTCATTCGGAACCCAGTAGCCAGTTTACGGATCTGTGTCTTAATGGGCAAGTCCCCCACAATTTCTAACTCCTGGGCACTTGAACAGGCTTCCGCTACTACCTTCCCCATCTGTTGCTTTTATGTGACTGCTTCGTCACGTTGGATCCACAACTATTCGATATTAATTTTCTGCTCTTGGAGTACTTGGTCGGCATGGCAGGCCCTGGCGCAGAGTTCGATTGTGGCGCTGTCGTGTAGTTGCTGCAAACTTTCACATGGTAGAGCAACCACGTTCAGTACCAGTCCTGTAAGTCGTTCTAGCATAGCTTGGTCCTCTGTTTGGGTGGTGATCAATGCTCCTGCTGGAATCAGGATAGAATGAGCCATTTGGGCTTTTATCAATGTTCCGTAGCTATCATACTAGAAACCATGGGAGTAGCGCTGGTGCCTACCCTTGCAATTCTTGATCCCAGTTCGTGTAGCTGTGTGCGGAGTTCCCCCAACACAATCTGTTGCTCCAACATGGCCTCGTCGACTGCCTCCCGAGCGGTGTCTCAAATGGTATTGTCGATGTTAGTTAGGTCTCCTTCAGTTAACGTGGTCACTCCACTATTTGTTTTAGACACCTTTGCTTTCTTCTGTGGCTTCAGCCGATTTGATGGCGTTGTCCACTTCAGGGGTGAATCTGCGCCTATTGCTGGTGGCTCGTCCGTGACCATCTTAGGGGTTGCCTTCTAACTGTCCTTGTCTGTTTTTGACACCGCCCCTCCTGGTGGTGTCTTTCTTGCTGCTGCCCAAGCCGCCTCCCATGCTGCCTTAACTTCCACAGGGAATTGTTCATTGCGATTTTGCTGCACAGCTTGCTTAGCTTCCTCCTTTTGCTGCCTAATAGCGGCCTCGTTGCACTCTCTTGCCGCGAATCTGTGCCACGCCAGTGGCCAAGTATCCACAATCCTGTTGATAACATCATCAATAGCAATAAATTGGAGTGAGGTCCATACCTGGGCTGGGTCCTTACGCACCCTGATGTAGAGACGATGTATGTCAGCCTTAAATTCGACAATATGCTTCATGATTTCATAGATCTTGTTGGACAGGCGAGGAAAGGCATTAATCCACTGACGCACATTCGCGTCCATCAGTACCCAAAAGATTTTGATATTTTGAATTCGTCCAGTGGCCCTTCTTGCCCAAAGGGAAGCATATCGAGTGGCTTCCGTCCATTCCGAGTCCAAGATCAGAAACTGGCTTTCTTCGAGTAAGTCAGTGGTGACCAGCATGATGGAGAGAAGCAACCACGCATAATGGAAAGTCTTGCCTTCCTCCTGCACTTCGCGGCAATTGGTAAAAAAACTCTTCACAAAGGAACTACGACCAATTGAACCATAAGCTTGCTGTGCATTCCTCAGCAAGTGTGATAACTAGGGCAGGAACCTTAGTGTTGTGGCATTTACTCATTACTTTCCCTGCCAGCAACTAAGTGGCAATGCGGACTGTGTTGTCTGAGATACTATCAATGATGTACCCTCGTTGTCCCTTAGCAAGCTGATACTTTTTTTTTCAGTCGCTCTATCATCACGACATCATTACTTCTATCAGTAATTTCCCAGGGGTCTCGTCCGTCACAGGGAAGGTGTGAGACCCGATGAATAAGTTCAGCTGTGATACTGACAGGTTTGCCGACCCATAATATTTCTTCATGAACTAAACATAGCAACTGCTTTATGATTGACATGGTGATACGAGGCCGGAGAAAGTGAGGAATTAACAAGAGACAGA
This sequence comes from Pinus taeda, assembly GCA_000404065.3. Classification (NCBI taxonomy): domain Eukaryota; kingdom Viridiplantae; phylum Streptophyta; class Pinopsida; order Pinales; family Pinaceae; genus Pinus; species Pinus taeda. Next base: position 49,923 of record APFE030182309.1, read on the forward strand.
GCAACCCGGCTTTGTCTACCTTCCACAGCCACTCCTTTGGTTGTAGCATTGTCACCGTTCCTTCTACATTCTGCTCCATTAATTCATCTGTCGCCAAGTGGGGAAATTTTACTATATCTACAAGGTCCCAATCTTCGAACTTCATTTTTGCAACACAGCCAACCACCGAGTTTTCCACTGGGATGGCTTTTGGTAGAGACGGGGTAACGATTACAGTGTCGACTTCATCTAGGTTTGCAGGTACCTTCACCGTCCCCTTGTTTGATGGCACATACTTGGGTCATCGTACTGGCTATACGAGATCTTCCTTAGGGTTTACTTCTTTGACATATGTGGGAGACTCTTCTGCTTCTTCGTCGTTGTCAATTGTAACAGTTTTACCCTTTTCCTCCATTGTGAATTTGCCAAAGTGCAGGTGTCGCTACGACCTCCTTACTGATTCTGGAACCTGAGGGTCCTTCCTAGTCCTCGGTGTCCGTGCTGATTTAGGGAGCTTGGCTGCTTGTGGCGAAGCTTGTTACGGGTTATCGGTGGTAGGGTTATGTGCTTTGAGGATTGCTTCCTGGTAATGCTTCAGAAATGCCTTAAACCACAGACTTTCTTCGAATTTCTCATCACTCATCTTGCACTTGCTCCTAACCCATGGTGGCTTTCTTGTAGGATGGTAAGATGTGGTGGTGTGATCCTTACTATGTTTATATATGATTTAGAATTTAAGATTGGTTGCTTGCCCTTGTGGCAGCTCATCAATGCGATTTTGGTGGTTATTATTCTGCCTTAATTGCTTACCGCCTGCTCTGTGGTGCTTGAAATGGGTCCTCATGCCATGAACAGTACCTGTAACAGTTGCTTTCAATCTTTCCCTCGTGGCCGCGAAACCCCAAGATTGCAAATACGGTTTTTGTATGTATGTTGAGGTCATCTCACACAGCTTCGCAACAGTGTGGTTTATAGTCTCGCGCCCTCTTTCAACTGCGTGGAGTGCTGGGACTGGTCCTCCTACAGATAGTCAGGTGGGCGAACCCCTCATGTGGGTCTTCCGTTTCTCGACTAGCCCAGGCTGCGAGCACCTTCTGCGTTCCCTTGATTCTGCTAACGGGTTGCGATGTGTGCGGTCTTATCCTTTTGGGTGCCAGCACAACCATGCTAGCAGGGTCATTGCTTGTAGCAGGGTAGGAGAACCAACCATGCCTGTTTCCCTTGTTCGCTCTTTTGCATGATCCATGTAGGTGGCTTCTAACTATAATTTGTTAATAACTTTATCTAGCTTCATACTCTGTGTGTAGAGTCTGGCCCCTATTTCTTCTAACTTACCTAGCTGCACCTTACCGTGCCAAATGGTTACCTGGAGCTGTTGAATTATGTCGTGGATATTGTCACTGATAGGGTGGGCTATATCTGAGAGACTTCCTTGTTTGGTCATGCGAGCCTTTGTTCTGCGCAGATTTGGTTGGGTGGATGGTCACCTAATATGCATTTGGACCCTTCATTGTTGATGACTGACCGTTCTATACCAGCTTGGTAGCAGTGTACATCTTCCAATGCATACCTGGAACCATTTCCTAGATCTTGGCTTCCGTGCCCCCCCCCCCTCGCGGTACGCGCAACACGTTTTCCGACCCATCATGTTGTTCCTGTGCTGTGTACACAGTGTTGCGCTGGATGAACTGCCCTTCATCTATTGCGGCACTCTCTACTGGTTGCTGTCTCTCTGTGGTGGTTACGTGTCGCAGTGACTGAATCACATTGCAGTTAAGTGTCGTAACTTCCTGCAACCGGTTGTGCCATCATTCAATCTCCTCCTTGGAATCCATTGTGCAGGTGCTATCGTAATCCCATGAGGTTCTTCCACCATCCACGAGATGCACCTGATCCTGGTCTTGTGTTGTTATTTGATAGAGGAAATCTAGCTCATCGTCACTGTCCTCATCACACATGCATTCAATGTAGCATTCTCCTTTCACTGGGTCCAACGGAACTACTACTCGCAGTGACTTCTTTTCGAATGTCATTTTCTGCCTCTTTAAGTTAATGATCCCTTTCATGTCCATTGCCTAATAAATTCCGAGCAATACATGGTAAAGATTACTATCATCAACATTATCTATAACTTCAAAATCAATCGGCGTACTTACACTATCAATATCCACAGTCACTCCTTGCAGTCGAACCATTGGTAAGATCTTTTGTTGGCTGGCCATTTGTAACTGAATCGGGGACCATTGCAATGCAGGCTTGCCCATGGGCTCCCATGTTTATTTAGGTAATACGTTTGCATCCGAGCCTAAGTCAAAGATGACCTGTTCCATTTCATATTCACTGATTTGCGCTGTTAGTCTCATTTTCCGTCCGGTGCACAGAGCATGTCTTCCTACTTTTTAGACTACATGTGGTTCACTAAATCTGATGCACCTGGTGATCAGTTCTTCCAATCCTTGAATGGCCTTACTATCATGTAGTAGTTTCATGCAGGTTTCGAGAAAGGTCGTAATCATGGAGGGTTCCAATCCTGTCTCTGTTTGATCCCTCCTACCCATGGTAGAAGATTCCGCAGAGCTCCGCTGAGCTTCCTTTGACATTGTCCTCCCCTGTTCCGGCTCAAAGTCTGGTTCCTTTGTAGGGGTGTCGCACCTCTTTCCACCTCTAGCACATTATTCTTATGGATTACCTCCTATAATGACACCGCTTATTAGTACCATATTTATATTGGGATCCTCTTCACGAGGTTTTGCTCGGATCATCTGGATATTCTGGGTTGGTGGAGATTAGAGTACTCCCTTTTCCCAGATTTGGGCAATCAAGGTTGGATAGTCTACCACTTCATGATCAAACTGCTCGTATTAGGGGCACAAAGTCCTAGTTGGGTTAGTGCAGTCACGAGAGTAGTGTCCCGGCCCTCCACAATTATAATAGATTAGTTGTCCACGGCCCCGCCCGGGCCCCATTCCTCTTCCTCGACTGCGTCCTTGAAATCCTCCCCGCATTTAAGTCTGCATTCGGTAAGCTAGGGTTCTTTCCATCATTAAGTCATAACTTCGACACATTCACTCATTGTGTCCCACCGATCGATAAAAGTTGCAATACAGCTGCTATGGGGTTTGGGTATACTTTTGCAATAGGTGGTAGTTATCTATTGCATGTTTCCCGCCCACCTAAAAAATCACGCACCAGAGCGTAGGTGTGGCACTTGGTCTTGCTTGTACCTCCACTTTTAATGGCATCGGGCCTCTCCCTGCCAGATAGTTTGCGAAGACAGGGCAATGGTCCTTATCATGTGCTCGGCTCTTACATTTAATACATGCTACCTCCGCACGTACCTATGGTCAGGACACTCTTTCTTGCTTCAAGCTTTGCATTTCTAGACTCAAGTTTTGAAGCTGTGCATGGATTTGCTGAACTCCCAACCCTAGATATGGTATTGGGGTCTCGTGTAACCTCATTGCTATCTCCAATGCCTCAGCTTGGGTTGAGATCTTTTGTTGTGCCAGAGCCGTCCTTAGATGTGGTGTCAATGACACCACAAAGCACACACAATGCTGCGCATTTGTCAAGGTGATGTTGGCTTCACGAATGGTGCTCTTTAACCTTTGGTCTAGGTCCCACGGAGTTTTGTCAGGCAACATGGCAATCTCCTTGAACCCAATAACTGACTAGGTTTCTGATTTTGGCTGACCAAACTCTTTATTTAGTGCATCCTGGATTGCCATTATTCCCTCATTCGGATGATCAGATGAGTATTTTATGTACCATGTCAGTGCACGGTCTTGTAATGCACTAACTAAGGTGGCCTTCTTGATGTTCTCATCTGTTATGCCTTGAGCGTCCCATATAGATTGTATCACAAACCAGAATCGTCCTGGGTCTTCATTCCCCACACCCTTAGACACTGGAAGTTTGATTGTGCTTGCCATCCTGACTTTTGGTGGTGGTGAGGTTGATGGTGGGGTCGGTGTTAGTGTGGATGGGTTCGATGTAGGTGGCGTGAGTGGTGGTGTGGACGGATGTGGTATCAGCGGGAAGCACTCTCTGATCAACCAGACCGCACTCCTAGGTGAGAGCCTCACGAGCTCCTCTTCGCTTTCCCGGGAAATGGTAGCTAAAGGATTGTTCTCTACCCCTCCCAGTCCACGATAACCTCTTTCGTTCCTCGTTACCCCAGACATCAATACACACGCATAATCTTTTTTTCACACAATAGCATTTTAATGCAGGTATCTAATGATTTGATATATCTACCTCGAAGTCCTTGAAGAAACCGCCTTTCTGCTTCACTATAGCTCATAGTAGTATCTATCGTGAACTTAGTGATAAAACCTCCTATTACCTGATCCAGCCAATGATCTACTGCACGCGCGATTTTATCCTCGATTTCTTCTAGCTTGCGCACCAGTTCTAGGGTCCACACAATAGGTTGATCCAATCTACACCTTCCCACGCTATTAGCTAGCCTTACGATATCTCGTGGATATCTGTGAATATATACCAGTCCAGCCAATCTTCCTCTGATACTCGCAGGTTTTTACTTTCCTGAACGGCGAACTCGTGGAGCTTCAGATCCTACCACTCCTCAATCTCTTTCTTTGTAGGATTCCAGTGTTCCCACATCAGACACCCCTTAGGCCCATATAAGCCAACAAATCCCGCAGCTATTGGCCCTTTCGGCAAAAACCCGCGAAGCGCGGACTAAGGTATCACCTAAGGTAGTAGGGGAGGGTGCTGGAACCAGGTTTCCGCACCCTTGGGATGTCTGGATGTGGTTAGGAGGTTTCACGCCCTGTTCTGCAACTTCGCGTTGAATTGTATTCATGCGGACCCTGAGTACCCTGCGCAATCTACAGATCTAATCTAGTGGATGCAGATCTAATTTTAATGTGGTCTTTAAGCAAACATTTATTACTTTCATTCAGTTCATGTACTAAGATTAAACCTGATTCACAAGTATTCAATAAGCATATGCATGCAGATCAAGATAGTTTCATTAACCATAAAAGAGCAGAGTTGCGATAATTTAGATTTAACACAAAATTCAGAAGAAACTTATCTTTATTTCCACTTATCACCCTTACATCTAGATCTGCCCTGCGCACTTAGCTGCAGGGGTCTGCGCACACAGCTGTGGACTCTTCCAGGCCTCTGCGCACACAGCTGCAAAGCCTTTATCCTCTACCCAAACCCCTGACTCAGAATTACAGACGTGTTCAGAATGCTCTTCTCAGACACCCATTACATATCAGATCTCAAAATCATACCAAAACTTAGCTCCTCTACCCATAGAGCCTCACTTTATTTATACCTTTCTATGGACCGTGATCCATGTGCAGGCCGACTCAACTTACATTTCTTTACATTATTTTTGGGCGGGATACCCTTTTGACTTTGACTTATTACAAATCATGCTCTGTGCATCTTGCTGAGTCTTTGCCCTGCTCCTACCCCAAAATTGTGGGCTTCGTGCCCCATACTCATTGTGCGGGGCTTCCGCTACCCAACATCATGCTTAATGTATTGAAGGAATTTGCCTCGAGAATTTTCTCAACAATCAATACTACTCTAAATGTGAACCCCGAGGCAATAGTCGAAGAAGATGATGAAACAGAAGAAGAGGTTGAGGTTGAAACAGAGGAGGTAGAGAAGTTGGAGACAAAAGAGGATGCAACAAAAAGAAATTTTTTTAAAGAGGACATTATCGAGGATGAAGTTGAGGAGAAATCTGAGGACTAGTTGTAGATAATTGTATAGGACTCCAAGGTTATTGCCCAAGAATTTTGAAGGCTTGTTGGTTAGAGACATAGGTGTTAAAAATGGTGTGTGCTAGATGTCCTTTGTCATCTCTCATGGAATTTAGGGTTACTAAAACGTTTGAAATTACTTGCCATTAATTTTGGCAGTATCAAAGAGTAAGAAAATTTTCATTTTATGATGTTCACACTTAGCGACATTAAATGAGAAGGGATGGTTATCTGTCCCATTTTTATGAATTTCTAAAACATTTTATGAGCATGTTCCCTCACTAGATTTAGACCCATGCAAGATTTCTGGTAGCAAGCAGTAGCATGTGACACCATTACTTGTAGTTTTTTCTATTTTAAAGCAATCCATACTTAAAAAAAATAAAAATGTTAAGTGGTTGTTGATGTTGCTTTAAAAAAATAAAAATGTTAAGTGGTTGTTGATGAGTTTTTATTAATATTCAATTTAATTTGATTAATTTCTACTTTCGAGCTCATATTTGTTCATGCGTATGCAATATTCAATTTAATTTGATTGATTTCTACTTTCGACGTCATATTAGTTTATGTAATTTACTACTGTTCTCTCTAGTTCCATGTTGCAAAATGTCTTGTTCCATGGGATCATATTAGATTATGTAATTTACTATTGTTCTCAAATGTTCAATGTTACAAAATGTATTGTTCCATGAGGTCATAATAGTTTATGCAATTTACTACTTTTCTATCTTGTTCCATGTTACAAAATGTTTATAAAACAGTTGCGTACTTATTATCAAATGCATTTATTCTTGCTATTTTTTTGTGTTTTTGTTGAAATTAGTGCAATGTTTTTTTGTCCAAATCTCAATTATTATTGTTTAAAATGGGTTTTTGACTCAATATATCTTAGTTATTATTGTTTAAAATGGGTTTTTGACTAAATATATCTCAGTTATTATTTTTCAAAATGGGTTTTTGACTAAATATATGGATTCAACACCACAACTCAAATTTGTGATTCTAGTAAATCTTTGCTAGATTCTATACAAATTAAGCTAGAGAGATTGAATCAATATTCTTACTTAAAATCCTTATAACTAATTAGCACACACAACAAATCCTCAATTAACTTTACCACAGTTTTAATAAATTAAATTTTATATTTTAAATTGTATTTGGAAACAAAACTTTAATTAATATTATAATGATTTGGTTTTTGTTACAAAATTTCTACAAAATAGTTGCTTACTTATTATCAAATGCATTATTCTTATTTATAGTTGCTTACTTATTATCAAATGCACTATTCTTATTTAAAAAAAAATGTATGGTAAGGCATTTGACATCCACAACAAAACCTTAATTAATATTATAACAATTTTAATAAATTAAATTGTAAATTTTAATATTGTATTTGTCAACAAAACTTTAATTACTATTTTGTATACAAGAAGCTCAGGTTAGATTTGTGTTGAGGATAAACATATGGTTTACACCATCTTCGTGTATGGATATTGACACATAGCATTGTGTTTTATTTTGTTACATTCACTAACTAAAGATGAAAATTATATGTATAAAAGCCTACAAAGGACACATCTCCTCACACTATGGAGTTGGGGTTTTTCAATGCATTCAATAATGTCTCTACACCTGTGCCATTTTATGTCATTGGTGCACATGCATAATTTTTCTTTTAAATCATATGTATTTTATATTTGGATGTTCTTCCTAAAATATACACACACATATGTTTTTGTGCAGAAAACTATTAACATAATTCGTGCTTGAGATTATGTGCATCTCCATGATTATGTTTCATGATTTACATTATGACTTTCATTCTCCAAATAGTTCTACATAAATATTTGAATACGATGTGATAGAAGAGCCTCCATCTGTGGTGGATGTAGAAGTCTTTGGATTTGAAGGGCCTTTTGTTGAGACTACATCTCTAGGGTATGTCAAGATCAATTTTCTAAAATTTACCTCATAGGAACTAATTGATTTGTTAAAATTTACTCCATAGGAACTAACTGGTAAGGAGATAATAGATATTGACACGAGTCTTAAACAGGATAAGACCACATGCAACTCTCTGTGATTTTGGTGTAACATAAGCTCCTCATACCAAGCACACCTAATCCTAAGGCATTCCATTGTTTATGGAACAACCCTTGTGGAAGGTGCTTGAAAACCTTAACCTTCATTGTTAAGAAGCTGAAAAAGGAGAGGTAACGATGAATTTCTTCAAGCAAGGTAGAACTTACGATCTCATGTTAATGGACAAAGGAAGCTGAAAATGGAAAGTGAATTTCTTCATTGATTTCTTGTGTATGTTGCAACCTTAATACATTGATCCAACATTTTCCAAGTACAAATTAAAATAAAAAAAAGGGAAGGTCCCAACTTCTTTTGCTGCCATCAAATCTCAAGAAAGCCAAACAGCCATAGACTTTTATGCTCAGGGTGATGTGTCGAATTGGAAAGCATTGTGGGCATGATTGTAGTACAATCCAAACTAGGGACAGTTAGCTGTTGCACATGATACCTACATGGTTTTATAAATATATTTTTAACCAAAATATGCAATGTAATTTCCTAGGTTAAATGTATGCTCCAAGCACTATGGTTTCCACTGTTGAGGCCGGCATATCCTTTTGCCTATATCTCAAACAATAATATATATATTAGATATATATATATATAATATAATATATATATATATATATATATAATATATATATATATTATTATATATATATATATATATATATATATTATATATATATATATATATATATTTATATATAAAAAAAACCCTAAAACACTATCGGCATGCCCTTTGCACCTTTTGATACAAATTGCTATATTTCTACATAAGGAATAGATAAATGATAATGGACTCGATTTGACATAAATATCTTCATTAAATATTAAGATTTAATAAGTAATATTAACTAATACCATTGACTTGAATTTAATATTCTAATGTTAATAATCATCATTAAGAAATAAAAGTATATTACCCCCTTATAATATAGTAACATTAATATTATAAATCTTAATGTTATAGGTAATAATAAAAAATAATAAAATAATAAAAATAAAAATAAAAATAAAAATTTGATATAAGCTTAAAAATAGATTAAAGGAAATTAATAAGGTAGTCAACAAATTTAAGGCAAATGGAAATAAATGGGTTAATAAGATTCATCAAACAAGATGATTAGATTAAAGCTTAAGGATTTAGTAATAGTAAAAATGTAAAAAAAAATCAACCTTATTAATGATTAAGCTAAAGTTATAAATAAAGGGAGAATAGAAGGGGAGGAAGGGAAAAAGGAATATTGAGGGGAAAGGAGCATGCCAAATAAGGAAAACTAGAAAGGTATTATGAAGAATCAAATTTAGAGGAAAGAGTAGGAATCCAATTCATGTTAATTTTTCAATCATCATTCATGTTACAATCATTAGATTGCTTTTCAATTTCAATGGCTTCCCTAAACCTTTTGTGATGGAAATTATTTATTTTAGCAAGAAAACTAGAGTCTTCAATACATATGTGGTGTTTATTTTTCTTGAAATGTTCCACCAAGGCTAAAGAACAATAATGATTATACTTGATGTCGACAGAGTGTTCCTTGAGTGTAAATTTTATGGAGTGGCTAGTTGCACCCACATAAAGTTTCCCACAAGAGCACATGATCATGTAAACAACTATCATGTTTGAAAGGTCAATGGGGTCCTTTACAAACCCAAGGGAGTTTCGAATAATGTTGAAAGGCTTGAAAGTAGCACACATGTTATTCTTTCTCAAAATGCAGGCGGGTTTGTTAGTGGTTCTTTGAATCAAGGGAAGTTAAACATTCGAAATAGAAATGTCAGATTCTTTCTTTGCTTTGGGTCCTTTAATGGATTTTTGGAAGGTTCTAGGGCCTTGATGCTTCTTGTAACCATTATTTTCCAACACCTTCAAGAGATGCTTTTTTCGTGTCAAGGTGATTTTTATCATAAATTCTTAATGCTCTAGCGACTAATGTTTGTTTTCATGGGATCTTCTAAATTGATAATTACTTATGATTTCTTACTTTAATATTTTCTTACTGTCAGTTTCATCATAAAGAAATTAGACTAAATATCCTCAACAATATAATAAAATAGATAATAGGATCATAAAGAGATAGCAAAACAAGAAACACAAGTATTTACCCTGAGAAAACCCAACAACTTTTTGCTTATAGAAATTATTCAATTCAATATAGATACATCGAAACATAAAGACATCCCTAATACCACATGGTAAAACTACCCAAAAATAGTTCTTCCCATATTTTGACCCTCTACCCAAGATATAGGTATGCTTAGATGTAGGTGAGCATTGTTGAAAATTACATCTAGAGTTAAAGCCTAAGAAGTTTGGTGGAAAAGGGAAGCAAAAGACGATTGCTACAACACAACAAGACCTTGGTTCTTATTCACACAATGAGACAAAGATCACAATTCTTTGGCTTTTAGGTATCGGACTAAAGATGGGTAAAGCATGAGAGAATGCAAGGCTCTAAGAACTCGAGGAAACGAACCAGAGCATTCAAGAAAAGAATGTTGAGTTGAGGATATTGTTACAAGAAGAAAAAGAGGAGAAGTGGGGATTGCAATGTCAGTTACAAGACAGAAAAGAGGCCTTGCAAAAGTTGCAGTGTAATGAAGGCTTAGCAAAGCCATCCTCGCTCGCTTCAGAATAAAAAACTGAGGTAAACAATGTCAATGATTCTTTAGGTTCATATATTTCTCATTATGATGATGATTTTGGTTCATTTGAAAAACACACATAGGGCATTGGCTTGAAGTTGTTAAAAATAATGGGGTATGAAGGAAAAGGCCTTGGAGCTAAAGGCCAAGGCATTATGAATCCCATTGAAATGGTAGAACTATCTCGATATGCAAGAATATGCTATGTTAGAGAGGATGTTGGAGAATGCTCCAAGATCACCAATGAAAGACACTCTAAAGCCACAAAATATAGAGAGTTTGAATCAATGCAGGTTTAGAGTACATCACACCATTCCAACGACCATGATTGCTAGTCATCTCCAAATGGAAGTGAGCAAATAAGAGGGTGAACTAAGTCAATTTTTCCTTGCCAAAGATGCACCAAAGGAAACCATTCAAGGAATAAGCCACAACATAAGGACTCCTCTCTAGATCAAGAGAAAAAGAATATCAAGAAAGTCTAGATGAAGAAAAGCCATTGCACCTATTTGAACAAGAAAGGACACCAGAGAGCTACATGTTGGACGCTCCATCTAGAGCTATGTACAAAGAAGGACTAGTGAGCACCTTTGAATGAACTAGCCAATGAAGCATTTCAAGAAGAAATACAGATACAAGAAGAAATCCCATTAGCCTGGTTAGGTAAGAGATGTATATCCTTTTTAAGTAGTTGAGTGTGGCCACCATTGTAAATTACATGTTGCTTTTTAAAGATCTCATATATAGGAAAGAAGTTGTAAAAGTGATGGAGTGTATAACATCATTTGAATATGCAACATCATGATATTTTGGCCTGTGTTAGATAAAAAAAGGTATGGGTTGTGTTTTAAATTAGAGAAAACATAATATATGGTCTCTATATGTAACTTTTGGGGACCAAAAGTCCTTCAATGCGGTGGATTGATTCAAGAGGATCCAAAATGGCCCAAAATTTGAAGTCCTCAAATATTCCCAAAATGAACACCAAGTCATACAGCTCATTGATATGATTCTAATGGCGTGAACAACACCTCAATCCGAGTATGTATGTCAAAGTTATGCTCATCTAAAATTTGGCAGAAACAATAAAAAAATTGTTTAGGTGGGACCCACCATTAGGGGAATTTTGAGGTCTAAAATGGGCCTCCTAAGAAAAATGTACAACCAAAATAATATTTATAAGAACCAATAGGAGTCAATATGATGATGTCAACCTTGGGGGATGATTCACCATTTTTGGAGTAAAAAAGTAAAAATATTAAAAAATAATAAAATAATAAAACTATTTTTTCAACTCATATTTTCGACTTATCTCCCTATGGGTTTACCAAATTTTGAGCGACAACGCTCGTTGGATAAAAATTTTAATTCTTCATCCAAGGAGTACCCATGTTGCATACTTTCAATGGACCTTGCTATAGGAAAAATGAGAAATACATAAAAAAATGTGATTGCAATCATGCTTTTCATGTATTTCTCATTTTTTGTGTAGAAAGGTCCATCAAAAGCATGCAACATGGGTACTCCTTGGATGAGGAATCAAAGTCTGCATCCAATGAGTGTTGTTGCTCGAAATTTGAGTAAACCCATAGGTAGATAAGTTGAAAATATAAGTTGAAAAAATAGTTTTTTCTTTTTCCCCTCTAAATATTGATGATGTAGTCTAATATTATTTTATTATTTCCATTATTATTTTATAATTTCCTTAGGAAGCCCATTTTAGACCTCAAATTCCCCTAATGAGGGTGCCACATGGCACTCCCATAGGCTCCCACATGGAAAACCATTCAGTAGGCCAAGTGGGACCCTCGAATTTGACATGGTAGATGCAGGATTATGTTGCATGATGTGGTAGCATATGATCTTGCCCTGTGGCATGTCTAGACTACATAATGTGACATCACCATAGTGTGCCACATGGCATCACTAGAGTTTGCCACGTAGCAATACCGTCCACCACATGACATCACCAAAGTGTGCCAATTGTCACACTCCTACCCATCCACATGGAGGTTTATTCAAAACATATGTGGACCAATCTAAGGCTGCCATGTGGAAACACCTAGTTGGCCAGGGTAATTAACAATATGACAAAATTTGGTTGTTCTAATTTGTTGGGGTTTTTTATAAAAAATTAGTATATATTGATATAATATAGTTTCTTTTAACCAAGAAAATGGGGCCCAAGAGGATGATCCTAGGTCCCCCTCAACAACCAATGCCTTAACATATACATGACAACCAATATGCCTAATTGTGTGTTTTTCAAACTGTGCCCATCAAACATTATTTAACCCTTTTTCATTTAGATGGAGAGGGAGAGCATCACACCCATGGAGGAGAGAGAATAGAGGTCAGGAGCATGACTCAACACGAAGGCCAAGAAGGGTCTCATGTGAGCACAAACCTCGACAAATATTCTCAAGAATATTCTAGAGAAAATTCAAGAGAATATTCTAATAATATTTTGATATATTGTTTTATGAAATTTGAGGAGAAGGTGACAGTTCTAGAACTTGGTCAAGTTTATACTCATTTTTCTCGAAATTTCACAAGGAATCCACTAGTGCATTCAAAATTGGGATCTGAGCAGCAAATTTTTGGGCCATCCCTAGATGTGAGGTATTGCCATGTATTTTCCCATGTTCTTGTCATTATTTTGTTGAGATAATATAGAGGTCTCTCCACTTTGAAGTTGGGCTTTGAGACATAGCTCACACATTATGAGTGAAATCCATTAACAAATATTCGTGCATTGTCTATGATGTCTTCATTTTATGTTGCTTCTACATGGGTGTTTCATTTATGGTATTTTCATGCTCTTTAAGTAATTTTGTTTAACATCATCGAAGAAAATATCCTGGATCATTTTGGTATCATAGCAGCCTTCTTTGATGTGAATTGTGATTGTGAAAGAAATTCATATTGAAAATAAGGGGAAGCATGAACAAGACAACCGTACAAAGAAGGCAATGACATTAAAGAAAAAGAAAGGAAATCCCTTTTATGCTCATTACAAGAAAGATGGACATGATGAGGAACATTGCTGAAAATTACAGCTAAAGTTAAAGCCTAAGAAGTTTGGTGGAAAAGGGAAATAGAAGACGGTTGCTACAGTGAAACAAGACCTTGGTTCTGATACATGCAATGATATGAATATCAAAGTTGTTTGGTTTGTAGGTATTGAAACAAAGAAGGGAAAATAATCAAAGAATGCCTGGATCCAAGAACTCAAGGAAATTAACCAAAGCATTCAAGTAAAGAATGTTGAGTTGAGGAGACTACTACAAGAAGAAGAAGAGGAGAAGCATGGATTGCATCTTCAACCATAAGCCATAGAAGAGGCCTTGGAAAAGTTGCAGTGTAATGAAGGCTTAGTGAAACCATTCTCACCCACTTCATTAGTGACAACTATGGTAAACAATGTTAGTGATTCCTTAGTTGCATATCCTTCCCATTATGATGATGATTTTTGTGCATTTAAAAGACACACTAAGGGCATTGGCTTGAGGTTGTTAAAGAGAATGAGGTATCAAGGAGAGGGATTTAGAGCCAATGTCCAAGGCCCATAGAAGTGTTATAAATACCTTTATATGCAGGACTAGGCTACATCAGAGAAAATGCTCTAAGACCACTAATGAAAGACACTCCAAAGCCAAAGAAGCAAGATAGTATGAATCAATGCAGGCTAAGAGCACATTACATCATTCCAACGATTATGATTGTTAGTCATATCCAAATGAAGGTGAGCATTTCAGAGGAGAAACTAATTCAAATTCACCTCATTAGAGTTGCATTAAAAACAACCATTCAAGGATGAATGTTGAAAAATGCAGCAAGAAATTCTCATTTTGATTTTTCCTTGATTAAATTGAAAAAATTCAAATTTGCACATCAACAAACAACTTGGATGTAGTCAAATTGTGTGACATGACTTGTGTCACCCAGTTTACTCAGCAATTCAATTTGGAGGAGTTAGAGTTCAGTTAAGCATGTGTGATTGCTAATTTATAGCAATCAAGGTTAGTTATCTTAGGCTGTTTTCAGTTAAACTAGTTCTAACTATTAGAGGAACTAGTCAAGGGTCTCTTGTGCAGTAGAACTTAAGTAAGACTTAGTGATCATCTAGTTAACTGATCAATCAACCTAAAATATCTAGTGCATGCAAAGAATTCAAGTACCCCAGGCTTGGTGGAGATTCTAAGGTAGTGTAACATTGGTTGTAGACTACTCTTGAGTATACATGTGTTGCATGTAGTCAAATGATCAACCTAAGGAATTGCACAATCAATTTGACGAACTTTCTAAACAATAAGGGCCTAACTTCTCAAGGAGGAATGCAAGGAAATAGGAGCTCAAGCAGAGGAAAAATTTGACTAAGTCTATGTCAAAGCCTTTCGGTGAGTAGAGAGATAGGTTATGCACTTGAAAGTTGTGCTTTGTTGAGAAAAACATTTGTAATACATCTCTATTCATCAGAATAATGCAAGTAAGCATTGGGTTTTTAGGAAGTTTCTTTCCCCAAAGGAAAATACTTGTTGCATGGGTGTTATTTCTTATTGCATATCTAAAATTTGTCACTTTTTGTAGAGTAGTAGAGTACGTTTGTGTCTTGTGATTTTGATTAAAACTTCAAGAGAAGTTGAATATATACAACATAATTTCTACATGGTACCAGAGCAGGATTCACATTAGAGGTGGAAATTCAAAGTTATTTCTTAGGAGGTTCGAATTTGAAGATTAGTGTAGCAGTGTTTCTTTAAAACTGAGAAGATGGTCGTCAATGGACTGAGACTAGAGTATGCCTTGGAAGGAACCTCTAATTTTGTTGCATGGAAGGATCACATGGAGGTGATATTGGATGAAAATGGATTGCTAGGATACATAAAGACAAATCTTGAAAAACCATCAGCATCTGATGCCCAAAACCTTGATGAGTGGAAGAAAAATGTAGCCAAGGCAAGGAGAATAATATTGGAGGGAGTACGAGATCACATTATATCAAATCTCCATGGAAAATAAACTTTGTTCGCAATGTGGAAAGCACTGACAGGATTGTTCTAGAATAATAGCCACCATAGGAAGCTCGCGCTCAAGGATAAACTTTGAAGTATCAAGATGCAGATGAATGACACTATTTTGTAGTATCTAAGCAAGTTCACACAATGTTGTGATAAACTTGGCGGGGTCGGTGTTAATGTCCTTGAAGAAGACTTAGTAAGCCTACCCCTTTTAGGCCTTCCCAAGATCTGGAATAGCTATCAAGATTCAGTGAACGAGAGGGAGAGACTACTAAATTGGGAATTCTTATGGTCTAATTTGGTATAGGAGGAAATAAGGCGAAATCCAAAGATGGGACTTCATCTAAGGGTGAGGATGAAGAAAAAATTTCATTGGATGGAAAGGAAAATAAGGGAAAAGGGAATAAATATCAATCCAAACAGAGTCCAGCCAAGGGGGCAAGAAGAAAGATTTGTCCAAAATTAAACACTTCCATTGTTATGAATTTAGGCGCTATGCTAGGAAGTGTCCACACAAAAAGGAAAGCAAGAAGACCTCACAAGGAGCAAAAAGTGAAGCCTTGGCTTCATAGTTCAAGATTAAATTTACCCTTATCACATGCATGGCCAGCATAGTGATGGTGAGCTTGTGGTACTTGGACTTAGGTGCATCATTCCACATGACAAGGTGTAGATATTTTTTTAGTGGCCTAGAGGAGAAAGACTTATAGATGCACATTGAGATGGGAGACAACAAAAGGTACAACATGATCAGGATTAGTATAGTTTTCTTTCAGAGGGAGTCGGCCACCCCTCTCAAGCTCAAGGATGTCATGTTTGTTCCAGGCGTAAAGAAAAATCTCATCTTTGTTGCAGATTTGGAAGACCGTGGTTATGATGTGATCTTTAGTGAGGGAAAGGAATTCCTAAGACACATAGCCATAGGACAGGTGAAGCAGATTTGGGTTCATGTAAAGAACCTATATAAGTTAGATGTGGAATATTGTGCTGCATTGAACACAAATTCAGATAAGGTGCACAACTGCGATGCCAGTGAAATTTGGCATAGAAGACTTGACCATTTCCATCATGCATTTTGAATATTATGTAGGAGATAACCACAGGCCTCCCCAAAGGAGCCTTGAGTAACATAATGTATGCAAAGGATGTACTTTGGGGAAGTACAAAAAATCTATGTTCCATGATAGGGACAACAAAAGCACATTCAATCCTAGAAAGGATCCACTCTGATGTTTGTGGACCTATAAGATTAGAGACGTGTAGGATGTGAGGGAGAATGTGTGTGCTCCTTCAAATCAACGTAGGTAGAGAATGTTACCTGATCGGTACACTAGCTACATGGATCTAATGACTGAGATTGTAGAGACTGAGCCATCATATTTCAAGGAAGAAGTAGAGAAACCTGCATGGATTTATGAAATGGTGGAGTAATATGAATCCATTGTAAAGAAAAATGTTTGGGAAATGGTCCTGAGACTAGCAAATAGATCAGTTGTGGGTTTGAGATGGATCTTCAAGGTTAAGCAGGGAGAAGACGGAAGCATAGAAAAGTAAAAGGCCAAATTTGTGGCCAAGGGGTACTCTCAAGTTGAGGGAATTAACTATGATGAGAAATTTTATCTTGTAGCAAAGTACTCATTTATTAGAGAAATCCTTGCTCTAGCTATGCAGATGAGGTTGAAGATCCACCAGATCGATGTAAAAACAACATTTATCAATGGAGTTATTGAGGAGGAGGTGTACATCGAGTAACCAGAAGGATTTGAGTCTTTTGATTGGGATTCTCATGTGTATAGACTCAAGTAAGAATTGTACAGTCTCAAGAAAGAAGCCTGTGCTTGGTACACCGAGATTGATAGCTATCTCACCGGTTTGGGCTTCACTAAAAGTGAAGCGGATGAAAACTTCTATCATATTTTAGTGGAAGGTAAATTGCTCATTATTGTCTTATATGTTGATGATTTGATTTTAACTGGTGATGAACAATTGATTAGATCTTGAAAGAGAGTTTGAAATGAACGAGATGGGTCTCATGCACTACTTCCTTGGGTTGGAAGTATGGCAAGACGATGGGGAACTGTTAGTCTCTCAAGGCAAGTATACAAATTAGGTATTATAGAGATTCTGCATGGAGAGTTGTAAACCCATGGAGATGCCTCTAGTGACCAACTAGAGGAAGGAGGATGCCACTTTAGGTGAGGAAGTTGATGCTACTATTTACCAGTAGTTAGTGGTTTCTCTAATGTACCTTGTGAACACACGACTAGATATGTGTTGTGCAATCAACTAGTTGAGCCAAGATATGGTTAGGACAACCAAATTATTTTGGAGGGAAGCTAAGAATGTTCTACGGTACCTCAGAGGCATGAACCAGTTTGGACTATGGTACAAATGGATAGAGGGAGTGAAGCTATGTGGCTTCATAGATGCAGATTGGACGGGGAGTCGATCAGACCGAAAGAGTACATTAGGTGGAATTTTTAGTGTTGGGTCCTCATCAGTTTCTTGGTACATCAGGAAGTAAAGATCTGTGGAGCTCAACTCGGCATAAGCATAATGTAGGGCCACTAGTCAATCATCATGTGAGGTGATCTAAATGAGAAAGATATGTGTTGGATTGTTTGGTCATATGATGGATCCAACTATGATTTACTATGATAATCAGAGTTGCATTAAGTTCTCTAAGAATCCTATTTTTCACGATCAATCCAAGCATATAGATATTTGGTATCACCATATACGGGACTATGTGCATAGGAAAATAATGTTGTTGCAATGCATTCTGACAAAGGAACAAGATGTTGAGATTTTGACAAAGCCCTTCTCAAGAGGGAAGTTCAAGTTCCACAGGTGCAGGATAGGGGTGGTTTATAATAACTTTCTTGCTGAGAGGGAGTGTTGGAAAACGCGGTAACAAATTCTCAATTTGATTTTGCCTTGATTAAATTGAGAAAATTTAAATTTCCACATCAGTGGACAACTTGGATGTAGTTAACTTGTGTGACATGACTTGTGTCACCCAGTTTACTTAGTAAATTTGAGTTAGAGGAGTTAGAATTCAGTTAAGCATGCGTGATTACTAATTTGTAGCAGTCAAGGTTAGTTATCTCAAGTTGTTTGCAGTTAAACTAGTTCTAATTGTTGGAGGAACTAGTGAGGGTCAATTGTGAAGTGGGACTTCAGTCTAACTTAGTGATCATCTAGTTAACTGATCAATCAACCCCAAATAGCTAGTGCATACAGATAATTCAAGTTCCCCAATTTTGGTGAAGGTTCCAAGGCAATGTAACATCAATTGTAGACTAGTTTTGAGTGTACCCGTGTTGCATGCAGTCACAAGATTAACCTTAGGAATTGTGCAATTAATTTGAGGAATTTCCTAAATAATAGGGGCATAATTTCTCAAGGAACAACACAAGGAAATAAGAGCTCAAGAAGAAACAAAATTTGGCTAAGTCTGGGTCAAAGCCTTTCAGTGAGTAGAGAGATAGGTTATGCACTTGCAAGTTGTGCCTATTTGAGAAAATCAATTGTAATACATCTCTATTCATCATATTAATGCAAGCAATCATTGAGGTTTTTAGAAAATTTATTTCCCCAAAGGAAAACACTTGTTGCATATGTGTTATTTCTTATTGTGTATCTAAATTTTTTGTTCTAGAGTATGAATTACTTTCCACATAGCAGTAGAGTAGGTTTGTGTCTTGTGATTTTAATTAAAACTTCATGAACAATTTCAAATATACAACATAAATTCTACAAAGTAGCCACAACATAACGACTCCTCTCCACATTGGGAGAAAACGAATATCAATAAAGCCTAGAAGAAGAAAAACCATTACACTTATTGCAACAATAAAGGACAACATAAAACTACATGTTGGAAGCTCCATCTAGAGCTATGTTCAAAGAAGGACCAAAAAACACATTTGAAGGAGCCAACCAATGAAGCAATTCAGGGATAAAGACAACTACAGGAAGAAAGCCCATCAGTTTGGTTAGCTAAGAGATGGGTAGCCTTTTTAAGTAGTTGATTTTGGCCACCATTGTAAATCACATGTTCCTTTTTAAAGACCGCATATATGAGAAAGAACTTGTAAAAGTAATGATGTGTATAACATCACTTGAATATGCAACATAGTGATATTTTGGGTTTTTGTTGGATAACAAAGGGTATGGGTTCTATTGTAAATTGGAGAAAATATGTATGATCTATGTATGTAACTTTTGGGGACCTGTTGTGGCCACAACACCTCCATAATTTTTCAAACTTATTATAGGGACCCTCCATGTAAGTTTTGGTCATATCATTCCTTTAATGCTTTGTTTTGGTTAATTTTGCGGGATTTTCACTTTTCTCAGATTTCCATTTTGATTTATTCAATGCATGTGTTTTATCACTAGATTTTAACGGATCAAGTTTCATGTTATTTGAACTTACAATTTAAAAATTAAGCTTAATCAAAGTTTGATCAAATTTCATCACTTAAACTTAACTAGGTAAAAAATGTACTTTACTTTTATTTTGATTTAATTAAGTTTAAAATGTAAATATAACCATTTAATTACATTTAATTAACTTAATTAATTTAATTATTTCATTATTCTACAAAACCATCACAACATAACACATTGTAAATATATTAATTATATAATCGAATATATA
>APFE030182309.1:75219-101514 GCA_000404065.3 Pinus taeda
ATATGTATTGTAACCTTGAAAGGAATATAATGAAAAGTCAATCTAGTAGTCCTGGTTGGGATCCAGGGGGAAATATCTATGTATATTTGTTTTATGTTTTATGCTCTCACCATTATTTATTTTCTATTTTTCGAATTCATATGCAGGTAATTTACGTACGGGTTTTAAACCTACATTTGGTATCAGAGCTATTTTTGGCTTCAAGGGGATGCCTTTGCTGCTGAGGGTTTTTTCTCAGGTCTGTGATAGACCTTGTTTAGTGGTAGATTTGCGAGATTAATTCTTGTGGTGAAAGAAGATGGCGAGCAGTGGAAAGATAGAGATTGATAAATTTAATGGTCAGAATTTTGAGTTGTGGAAACTGAAGATGGAGGATATACTGGTGGGTAAAGATCAGTGGATTGTGGTAGATCCGGGTACCAAACTAACTGCAATGTCATCTGAAGAGTAGGAAAAGTTGGATCGAAAGGCAATGAGCACAATATGATGGTGTATCTCAGATTCAATATTGTTGAATGTATCAGGCGAAGCTTCAGCGAAGGCTTTATGGGACAAGTTAGGGACTTTGTACCAATCTAAGTCTCCATGAATAAACTGTTCCTATGGAAAAAGTTGTATAACCTGAGGATGAAGGATTGAGACTCAGTGACAGAGCATATGAATGCATTTAATACTATGGTGAGCCAGTTGTTATCTGTTGATATGAAAATTTCAGATGAAGATAAGTGCATCAGTTTGTTGTGTTCTCTACCAGATTCATGGGATAGTTTGGTTTTTGTTATAGGTAGCAATACAACTACCTTATATTTTGATGAAATAGTCTCATCCTTGCTATCGGAGGAGATGAGATGGAAAATTTTGGAGGGCCAGAATGGTGATGCCTTGTCTGTACGAGGATGATCCCAAAATAAAATAAGAAAAGTCCTCAAGTGGGAGATCTAAATATATAAGGATATCTAAATCTCCAGGAAAACCTGTAACGGTGTGCTGGAAATGCAAAAAGAAAGGGAACTTCAAAAGTCACTATAGATATAAAGCTCCTGAGAAAGGAAAGGGATCTGATGATGCTCCTTTTGCAGAGGTGAAAACCACCTCAGATGAAGGCGGAGATGTGTACTTGGATTCTTCTTCAAGTACACATATATATCATGAGGCATGGTTGATTAACTCAGATGCATCCTTTCACTTCACTCCCCAACTATGGGGTTAATGTAATGTAAAGATCCCGCAAAATGTGGGCGCGAAGTGTGAGAGTCTAGGGTAGTCTTCCCTAAAATATTGTAATTTAATTTAGAATGTGTTGGCCTACCCATGGTTCGCGGACAATGGGAATGTATAAATAGAGAGAGGTTGTAAGGGTAGAAGGTAGTTTTTGCTAGTTTTTATCTAGAGTATTATGGGTTTTCAAATGTGAATTTCACTCTGAGTCTGTAAGTCTGAGCCATGGTGGATAGTAGTAAGAGTAGACTCTTCAGCTATGTGCGCAGAGGCCTGGTAGAGTCCACAACTGGGTGCACGGACCCTTGCAGCTAAGTGCGCAGGGTGGAGTTGGGATTGTAACAGAAAAGAAGATTAATAAAAGATACGTGGATTCTGAAATATTGTGCAACTACTTGTAGATCTATGTACTTATGCTTCTGTTATATTTTTATGCATCTTGTTACATTCTGTGATTGCACGTGCGTGTTATGAATGTGAATGATTAATAAGACTAATGGGCCCATAAAATTAAGGCAGATTTATAATAATATCACAGTAAGAGTAAAGGATCTAGATCGCGCCTCTTCGCGCTCTGTACAAGAGCTATGCGAAGGTCGGACAGCTGTGTGGATCAGTACAAGTACACAAGATTGGTTTGTGAACCTCCCATACCCCATCAAGACATCCCTAGGGTGTGGAAACCTAGTTCCAGCACCCTCCCATAATACCTCGGGTGAGACCTCAGTCCACTGGCTATACACAAAGTCCCCAGCAACTATTTTGCAATTTTTGTAGATCGGTGGGCATTTCCTCATGAGCTTACTGGAGTACTTGTACTGATCCACGCAGCTGTCCGACTGTCGTGTAGCTCTTGTATCAATTGCGAAGAGGCATGGTCTAGATCCTTTACTCTTACTGTGATATTATTATAGATCTGAATTATTTTTGTGGGCCTAATAGTCTTACCAATCATTCACATTCATAACACATGCGCGCAATCATAGAATGTAAAAAGATGCATAAAAATATAACAGAAGCATAGGTACACAAATCTATGAGTAGATGCACAAGATTTCTGAATCCACGTATCTTTTATTTATCTTCTTTTCTATTACAATCCCAACTCCGCCCTGTGCACTCAGCTATAGGGGTTCGTGCACATAGTTGTGGACTCTACCAGGCCTCTACGCACATAGCTGTAGAGCCTACTCTTACTACTATCCACCACAACTCAGAATTACAGACTCAGAGCGTGTAGAAATTCCCACCTATAGATCACTTGATAATGCAATATACTAAAGCAAAATACTTGATCTACTTCTAGTGGAAGCTTAATTTAACATGAGAAATATTAATAAGAACACATATAACTGATAAGAAGGAATCAATCACACATAACACAAAAGATATAACCTGGCAAAATCCTCAGCCTAAAACCCTACTCTTTGTATTATCATACATAGGATTTATACAAAGCCTTAGCTCTCACACAGCTAGCCAGCTCTTAGTACAATCCTCACATATGAAGGTGGAAATACATTAGGATTACATAAAGCCTTAGCTCTCATAGCTAGCCAGCTCTCAGTGCAATCCTCCTGGATGCTCATAGGCAATCAAGACTTCTCCTAAGCCTTCTCCTCTGCCCTCCAAGCCTCCTATTTCCTTGCGTAGTTTTTCCTGGGTGATCCTCCTGTTGCCAAGTGTAACACTGATCCCACACCCTGTAAAACTGCACAATCCTCAAGGAACCTTAATCCTTCTACTTGGATGATTTTCCTTTATGGGAAAAATCCATCCAATTGATAGTACACTGTCCGTCCTCTGATCTCAACTGGGTCTTTCTCTGAATTGACATGCATGAGTTATTTATGAGAGAATATTCATTTATCTGAAGTGCAATAGTTACATGCATGCAAGCATTAACTAACTGAACTCTCATTAATTTAAACAAACTGTTTAAATCAATTATAACTGGACTTGACTCTATTAACTGAGCCAACTAATTACATCTCAAATTAGAACTCATCCTTATCTCTTTAACCGATGGATAAATTCATCAATTAATAGATAAACTGTTGCATGTCCTCACATAGACTTCAAGTTTGTTTTTCCTTAGCTAATTAACTCAAGATGAATTAATTAATTAATTTACAAACTGTTGTTAATATCAAATTCAAATTTTACTTCCTATTTTTAGTCCAGGGACTGACTAAAATAGGAATCCATCCTGAACTACTAAAAATAGAACTTTTATTTTTAGCACTTCCATTTTTCATTCCCTATTGCCCAATCCACCACTGGTACCCAAACTACTATTTTTAGCAGTGCTATTTTTAGCACTTCTATTTTTAGCATTTCTTGTTGCCATTTTCAACAGAGCGAAATTCGCATTCAAAAACCCATAATACTTGAGATCAAAACTAGCCAAAAAACTACTTTCTACCCTTAGAGTCTTGCTCTATTTATACATTCCCATGGTCCGTGGACCATGGGTAGGCCGACACATTTTAAATTAAATTACAATATTTTAGGGCGGACTACCCTAGGCTCTTTCCCATGGTCCATGGACCATGGGTAGGCTGACACATTGTAAATTAAGTTACAATATTTTAGGGTAGACTACCCTAGACTCTCGCTCTCTGCGCCCCCATTTTGTGGGGTCTTTACATTACATTAACCCAAAATTGGGCTTTAAGCCCCAAAAATCTGTTATGGGGGGATTCGCTGCCCAACAGGCCCCCAACACAATCATCGTGACTTGTCCCAAGTCACTTGGCTGGTGTAGTGATCTTCGCGTGAAGGCCATCCAACAACTTCTGCACTTTACTGACGTTTGCCACACATTCCTCCGCTGTCCACTGTATCATGTGTGCGCAATTTTCTGATGCAATGTTGTCAGAGGCACCCTCTTGCCTTAGCGCATATGTATCCTGCATCTGGGCCAGCTTTCCCTCGATTATGGCGGTGACCGTGAATTATTCCTTGAGCCAAGGCTGGATGCATGCTTTAAGCCCTACTTCTTTCTGGTGTGTGGCGTCCACCTGTTCCTTCAGAACCTGAGTGTCCCTCATCTTGGCCAATCGCTAAGTGAGGGCGACTGTCGACGGGGTCCCCAGACATTGTCATAAGCCTATTACAACTCCCGCACTTCTGTCTCTTATTGCTGCAACGTTTGGTGTTCTTGCAGTGACATGAGCGTAAGGAGGAACTGATCCAACAATCCTGTGCAGTCTTGTACAACGCGCTCTATCACTTCCAACCCTGATTGAATGGTTCAGTGGCACCGCTCTCTGACTTTTGGGGGTGTAGAGGGCTACACCTTCAGCCTTAGCTCTGCGATCTGCAAGTTCAGTTCCAGCTGGACCTTCGTAGCCTCCTCTTGGGTCTTGGGACTCCAACTGCTAAGTGGTGAATCTTTTCCATGGTGGGGAGCGCCGCCAGCACAGCCATCTCTAGCATGCTGCAATAGGCCTCCTCCACAGCCTACTCTCATGCTTGGTTTTGCACGACCAGGTTGTCACGCTACAGGCTGAGTTGTTCTAAATTTACCTTTTGTTTGCTCAAGACTTGGAAAGCGCGGCCCTCCCTAGCACGAAGCTCAACAGTTACCCCATCTTGCAGCCAGTATAGGGTTTCTCTGGGAAGGGCAGCCAAATTCAATACCCAATCCTCTTGTCACCTTTGGTTTCTGCTAGGAAGGCTCCTTCTGGTAACACTAAAGTGTTCGTTGTGTGGGCGTGCAACATCTACTCAGCTTCAGATGTACCTTCGACAAGGTGCGATGTTATCACTCCTGGGGGTCGCACCTGTAATTCCTGCAACTGTGCTCTGAGCACCCCCAACACAGTTGCTTGATCTATCATTAATTCTTGAAGAGCATCCTTAGTGGCATCACAAACTAGCTCGCCACTATCAAGAAGGGCTCCCTCAGAGGTCTTTGTTATCTTTGTCTTCGTCTATGTGGTTGGCATCTCCTGGACGCATGACCTCTTGAGTTGGGTCGATTTTGTTGTGCCCTCCTCTGTCTCAGCCTCCCCTTATATGTCTTGCTCTGTGGACAATTCCCTAGCTTCCTTGGTCTCTTCGGTGGTCGTGGTTGTGGTTTGTGCCATCTGCGTTGTCGGTGCTGCCTCAGCCGCCTTCCGCTACGTGGCCGCTTCCTATTCCTAACGCTTTCTCTCCGCCAACTTTACGATGTGCACCTTGGCTTCCTTCTTCTGCTGTTGTGTGGCAATCTTTTCTAGTTCCACCAAGTGTAGAGCGTGCCACTTTGGAGACCATGTCGCCATTACATCGAAGATTGCATCATCTGTTGCAATGAACAGAAGCTTCACCCATGTTCGAGTTGCATCCTTTCGTGCCCGCATATATAGATTATGCATATCCACCTTGAATTCGGTCTTGCTTTGAAAACTATTGTATACTATCAGGTACAAGCATGGCCTGTGGTTGATCCATGTTTGGATGCTCACCTCCATGAACACCCAAAACACCTTGATCTCGCGAACCCTCATCACGTCTTTCATCGCCCAGAGTGAGGTGTACCTCGTGGCTTCGGGTAGGTTCTTCTCAATGGTGGGTAACTGGCTGTCCTCCGGTAGCTCCCCTACAACCAACAGGATGGATAAGAGCAACCACGTGTAGTGGAAGGTCTTACCCTACTCCTGGGCTTCCCTACAATTCGTCAAAAATTCGTCGCAGAGAAACTGCGCCCAGTTGAACTAGACCCCCTCTAAACTATTCAGCCAACACAATTACAGATGTTGGGACCTCGTCTGCATGGCATTTTATCATGAGCTTTCTGCCCAATAGCTGGGTGGTGATGCACACCCCTCAGTCCTTGATGTTTGCTATTACATACCCTCACTTCCTCTTCTCCAACTTATATTTGGCCTTCATAGCTTATGTGAGGCCCAAGTCACTGCTCTTTCCTGCTATGGCTGTGGGATTGTTTCCTTTGATGGGTAGCCAAGAAATCCAGTGAATTAAGTTGGTCATGATGGGA
Organism: Pinus taeda; assembly: GCA_000404065.3. NCBI lineage: Eukaryota > Viridiplantae > Streptophyta > Pinopsida > Pinales > Pinaceae > Pinus > Pinus taeda. Next base: position 81,425 of record APFE030182309.1, read on the forward strand.
ATCAACTCCTCCAACCAGAGATACCCATCATGTACTAGACACAGTAGCTTCTGAATGACAAAAATTGTGATGGGCGCGCGGTGGTAGTGGGGTATCCACCGGAGATGGAGTAACCCAGCCTTCTCCACACCGCGTAACCATTTTTGCTACAGTAATTTCTCCATGGCCAACTGTGGGAACTTCTCGTTGCCCGCAAGGTCCCAGTCTTTGAACTTTATATTGGATACCCATCCTAGCAGTGGACCATCAAACCTTGTTTCATCCAGAAGAAGCAGAGTCTAGAGCGCATTCTTCGTGGCCTCCAGGTCCTTTGGTATCTTGGCTATCCCTTTCCATGGGGCCATGTAGGGGGGTAACATTATCGCCCAAGGTACTTGGGACATAATTTCTGTCTCATCATCTTGTGCTTCAATTTGATCGATCAGGGCTTGCAAATATTCCTCCTCCTCCTCAGTTTCAATGGTGATAGCTTTGCCCTTCTTTGCCATTGACAATTTACTGAATTGAGGAGACTGGCCCCACTGTCTGCTTGCCTTTCTGTGGTCGTGGTGTGCATGGGGACTTTGGAACCTCTGGTGTAGCTGCCCCCTATCCAGGCTCCTCTTGGGTCACATGGGGCTCTGGGGTAATCTCCACAAATCTCACTCTGGTTCTTGCAGCGGTCATTGTTTCTATACAGGATCTGCTCGGTCGGGTACTCATGGGTGACAAGGTAGCTTGGTGCTTAATTCTTTGTAGTAGCGTAAATCTTAAGCAACCAAGTGTTGCCTCAAAACTACCCCAAGGGTTTTTATAGTCATGTTTGAATTTGAATTCAACCATTCCCTCCACTTCTGAGTCATTAATACCTTCTTATCGGCAGATCGTCCTGAATCTAGCTCTTAATTTCTGTCTTAATGGCCCGCTGCCTACTCTTTTCTGCCTTAAATTGGACCTCTTATCATGAACAGTGACATCAATGGTCACCTCCCAGCCTTCCCGTGCAGCAGCGTAGCCCCTTGCGCACCACCGCTACCCATGTGACATATTGGCCCTGCGCAGAACCTCCTTCCCGCACATCTCTCTTGCAAACTCATTTATAGTCTCGCACCTTCTTTCAACTGCTTGGAGCACTGAGACTGTGCTTCCTATAGAGAGTTAGGTGGTCGCACCCCCGGTATGAGACTTCACTTTTCTGGATAGCCTAGGCCACGGGGACCCTTCAAATACCCTCGTGTCGTTCTTCGTTGTATGGTACGCTCCCCTGCTTAGTAAGATGCAGCTACAACCATGGTAGTAGGGTCGCAACTCCTTTTAATGTAGTAGTAAGGCTGCCTATACTTGGTTCCATCATGCTTAGTTTCTCATGGCTCGCTTGCATGACCTTGGTTTTCAAGTCTCTGATTTCTTCGTCCAATTTCACGCTTTTCTTCTTCAGCCGTGCCCAATCTTCATCGAGTGCGCGAAGTTTCAAGCTCCCACGTCGAATGGTTTCCTGTAACTGCCTAATTCCTTTACTCAGGTCCTCGTGTCCTATTGCAATTATGGGAGTGATTGTGTGAGGATTCTTTCCCAAAACTATGGCCTTGACTCTGCTCATCATCTTCGGAACCATTTTTAAGCCCCGGTTCCCGCGCATGGCCCTATATGCCCATCGAACTACTGGCACACATAGGTCCCAATAAATTCATCCTATCTGGTAAACTCTGTTCATGATCCCACATAGCTTTTTGAAGGCTTGATATGAAGCTTTTGTGGCCTGTGTCGCGTTCCATGATTTTCGATCCCTAGTCTAGGAGGTGCTTATACAGCACACGTCTACACCCATCGATACAAGTGGGCTCGCAAACTGTTGTGCCCTAGCAGCCTAGCTGGCATTTGTCGCTGGGGACTTCTAGGTCATAAGTGCATCTGTATTCTACCTTCGCACTAGTTCCCCATAGTATTTTGATGTATATTCCCCCATCGTGTGGGTGTTGCGCGCAATGCCTGTTCTAGCGCACCACACTGCTGCTATTCCAGTACTGCAATTTCAAATTTTTCTAAGAATTCACCCACTCTGGTTGCCCTTTCATATGTTGGCAGTTCCCTTGCTTCATTCGTCATGCACCACAGTGATCTAATCATCATGTTGCAATTCAGCATTGTTACTTCGTGCAACTGGTTCTGCCAGCACTCTATTTCTTCATCTGAATCCAAAGTATAGGAATTGTCATGCTCCCATGAGATTCTCCTATTTGCTATCGGGTTCACCTGATCCTGGTCTTATGCCGTTATCTGGTAAATTCCATCCAGTTCATCGTCACTGTCATCATCACGTACAGGTATAGTGTAGTGTGCTCCTTCGGCTGGATCCAGCAGAACTACTACGCGTAGAGACTTTTTCTCGAATATCATCTTCTGCTTCTTCAGATTGATGACTCCATTCATATCAGTGGCCTATTCTATTCCTAGCAACGCAGGATAAGGGTTACTATCATCCACAATCTCTATTACCTCAAAGTCCATCTGTGTGCTTGCACCTTCGATATCCATTGTTACCCCTTGCAACCTCCCCGTGGGCAAGATCTTTTGTTGGTTTGCCATCCGTAATTGAATCGAGGACCACTACAACGCGAGCCTGCCTTCCCATGTCTGTTTGTGTAAAACATTCACATCTAAACCCAAGTCCAAGATTACCTGATCCATTTCATACTCGCCAATCTGCGCTATCAATCTCATTTCCCTCCTAGTGCATAATGCATGCTTTCCTAGTTTCTGGACTACGCGCAGTTCACCCGATCCTGCGCACCTAGTGATCAGCTCTTGAGTCCTTTAACTTCCTTATTGTCACGCAACAGCTTCATGCATGTCTCTAAAAAGGTATTAAGAATAGAAGGATCCATTCCTGGCTCTGGTTGATCCTTACTACCTGAAGTAGAGGCCTCCATGAAGCTCTTCTTAGCTTCCATAAACGTCTCCCTTGCGTGTTCCAAGTCAAACTTAGGTTCCTTTGTAGGAGCCTTGTGAACCCATGTATCTTCCTCAGGCTACTTCCCCTTATCTTCCTCTGTGGTCGCGCCACTTCTGAGCACCATGTTCACGTTGGGGTCTTCTTCATGTGGTTCAGACCTCATCATTTGGATATTTTGGGGCGGGGTAGGCTGTAGTACCCCTTTCTCATGCATTTGTGCGATCAACGTAGGACAATCTACCATTTCATGATCAAACTACTCACAGTACGAACAAGACATTCTTGTTGGGTTGGCACAATCATTAGCGTAGTGCCCTAGTCCTCTGCAATTGTAATAGATTAACTATCTACAGCCCTTTCCTAGCCCCATTCCCCCTCATCCTTGACCTCGCCCCTGAAATCCCCCATGCGCCATCCCCGCTGTTGGGTCAAGGGCTCACATTTCTATCTGCATCTGATAGGCTAGGGTTCAATCCATCATTAACTCGTAGCTCCAACAAGTACGCTCATCGTGGCCCACTGATCTACAAAAATTGCAAAACAGCTGTTGGGGGGTCTGTGTATATTTCTGCAACAAATGATATTTGTTCGTCGTGTGCTTTCCTCCCACCTAACAGATCGTGCACCAGAGCGCAAGTGCCTCACTTGGCCCTGCCTGTGCCTCTGGTCTCAAAGGCATTTGTCCCCCTCCTACCAAGTAGTTCCTGAATACTGGATAGTGATCCTTGTCGTGGCCCTAGCCCTTGCATTTTATGCACCATATTTCTTCGTGCACTTCCTACCATGGCGCCCTATCCTACTTCAAACTCTGCATCTCCAAGCATAGATTTTGTAGTTGCACATGGATTTGTTGGACTCCCAATCCTGGATCCTGTATTGGTGTTTCATGCAACCTCATTGCCATTTCCAATGCTTCCGCTTGTGTCAAAAGCTTTTGATGTGACAGCGCCACCCTCGGGTGTGGTGTCAAAGATGAAACAAACCACACACAGTGCTGTGCATATATTAGTGTCATATTAGCCTCGTAGATCGTACTCTTTAGCCTCTGACCCAGATCCCAGGGGGTCTCGCCTGGAAGCATCCTGATCTCCTTAAACCTGATGATTGACTGTGTCTCTAATTTCGGCCAGCTAAATTCTCTATTCAGCACATTCTAGATCTCTGATATTCTTGCATTTCGGTGATCGTTCGAGTGCTTGATGTACCATGTCAACATGCGATCCTGCAACGCGCTTACCAATGTGGCCTTCTTAATGTTGTCATCTGTGACCCCATGTGCTTCCCACACTACTCTTACCACGAACCATAACTGATTCAGATCCTCATTCCCTACTCCTTTGAATATGGGTAACTTGATCGCGCTCACCATGCTGAACTGCGGGTTTGGTGGAGGTGGGGTGGTTGAAGATTGAGGTGAAGTAGGTGAAGTGGGTGATGGCGTAAGTGGAGGTGATAATTACGGAATGTGTTCCCTTATCAAATTGACCACACTTCACGAAGAAACCCGAGCACGCTCTTCCTCACCTTCTCGTAGAGGGGAAATTAAGGGATTGTTTCCTAATCCTTCGATACCTTTGTAGGTCTTTCTGCTCTACGTCATTCTCACCATCAATGTATTTGCATAACCCGCTTTTCACATAACAACATCTTAATCCAGGTATTCAGGGATTTGATGTACCTACCTTGTGGTCCCTTGAGAAAATGTCATTCTGCTTCGCTATAGCTCATGGTCATATCTACTGTAAACTCAGTGATAAATCCCCCTATTATCCGGTCGAGCCGATGGTCCACGGCCCATGCGATCTTATCTTTTGATTCCTCTAGTCTGCACACTAACTCCGGAGTCCACACTATCGGTTGATCGAGCTTATACCTTCCCTAGCTGTCGGCTAAGCTCGCGATCCAATCATATAGTTCAGAAGAGAAGGACACGAAGAAGATCTCGTGCATTTCCGTATATATGTAGCAATCTAGCCACCTCTTCTCGAATATCTGCGGAGTTTTATTTTCCTATGTCATGAACTCGTGGAGCTTCTGATCCAACCAATCTTCAATTTCCTTCTTTGTGGGGTTCCAGTGTTCCAACATCAGACAACCCTTAGGCAGATCCCGATCCCGACAACGGAACCATTTCTTGTCTTATTAGGGCTTGACCTAGGTTTAGAAGTGATTTAACCAAACAAATCCTGCACTACCGGCCCTTTCAGCAATAGTCCACAGGGCGCGGACTAAGGTCTCACCTGAGGTAGGATGGGAGGGTGTTGGAAGTAGGTTTCCACACCCTAGGGATGTCTTTATGAGGTATGGGAGGTTCACGAACTGATCTTGTGTACTAGTACTGATCCACGCAGCTTTTCGACCTTCGTGTAGCTCTTGTACCAAGGGCGAAGAGGCGCGGTCTAGATCCTTTAATCTTGTTGTGATATTATTATAGATCTAACTTAATTTTTTGGGCCCAGTAGTCTTATTAATCATTCACATTCATAACACGTGTGTGAAATCACAGAATGTAACAAGATGCATAAAAATATAACAAAAGCATAAGTACACAGATCTATGAGCAGATGCACAATATTTCAGAATCCATGTATCTTTTATTAATATTTTTGTTACAATCCCAACTCTGCCCTACACACTCAGCTACAGGGGTCCGTGCACATAGCTACGGACTCTACTAGGCCTCTATGCACATAGCTACAATGCATACTCTTACTACTATCCACCACGACTTGGACTTACAAACTCAGAGTGAAATTCGCATTCAAAAACCCATAATACTCTAGGTCAAAACTAGCAAAAACTACTTTCTACCCTTAGAGCCTCGCTCTATTTATACATTCCCATGGTCTGTGAACTATGGGTAGGCCGACACATTCTAAATTAAATTACAATATTTTAGGGCAAACTACCCTAGACTCTCATGCTCTGTGCTCGCATTTTACGGGGTCTTTACCTTACATTAACCTAAAATTGGGCTTTAAGCCCCAAAAATCCGCTATGGGCGGATCCACTACCCAACAGTTCCTCTTACTGTACTTGTATGCTTAGGTTATTTCATAGATTACTTGTTGAGTTGATTTTGGCATTGTTACATTGCAAGTATTAGTGAATTTGATTAGATTGCTTCCATTTGTACATAGATTTAACAATAGCTTTAGAGAGATAAGGAAATATCAAAAAGGATGATAATAGGTGGATCTTGCCTCATTCCTCCCTTCAAGGACCATGGTTTGAGGAAAAACTCTCATTCAACCCAAAAAGACAGAATTCTGGTTTCTTATGGAATTGAGTGTTTTTTTGTTAATTAGGTCAACATCTTTCAGTTTTCAAAGATAGGTTACAGTTGTCATTTCTGATATCTTAAACTTTGTATTATATTTCATGGTGTTTTCGTAATAGACTTCAAGCATTTCCATGCATGAACTAGGCAAATGAATGATGAAATTATGTTTTCCTATGTTGATGTAAACATGTCTTGTTTTGACATGATTTATGGGTAAATGCCAACAATGATGTATATATTGCAGGAGTTTTAATAGTGCAGGAAGACCTCATATCAGCAGTCTCATCCTCACCTTACCCACCCATGATGGCCAAGGGCCACTAAGTTCACAATCTGAGCTATAGTTTCACAAGGACAACATGCCATGTTTGTTGAGAAAATCCAAACATCATGCAACTTCGATTTGAGTTCTGAGTGAGTCCTAACCACTTCGTTGCCTAATTCCTTCCATCACTCACCTTCCCTAAGCCTCATGCCACTATCTAAATCACTCCTTACGCTTTCTTCCTATTCCTGTAGGAAAACAGGGGATCATGTAGGTGAATTAGGACATCATATAGACATCTTGTAGGACGACTTGTACTGGCCTGTTTTGAGCTCGATTTGTGAGAAATGCATTACAAAAGCTAGGAGAAGACCCCTGATTGCCTCCTAAGCCATCCAACCCATCACATCCATCTCTCTCCACACCTAACCCACCTTCCATACAATCAAGAAGGATTAGCATTCATGTTTTCACAAAAGAAAGACAAAAAAAGGTTGTTATGCTTATTCATGTGCACAACAGTTAAATGTTTGATTAGATCAGATTGCATTCTTAGTTTAGTTAGGATTTCACATGTGTTAAATTAGAATTCTTCTGAGGCAAGGTATATTAACAAATAGCTAGATGAGTTGTTTGTTTTAGGCATCTATTTCCGTCTTTCTTTACTGCAGTAGGTAGCATTTCAATCCTCTCAATTAGGGTAATATTCCCCTTTCTCAATTGGTGATCAAACTTCTTCTAAATCAATAGAAGCTTGGTTTGGGAAACCTGAGGGGTCTATCACCCAACTCAGCAGTGACAAAGGAGTGGACCCATTGCATCTATTTGTGTATACAACACTGTTACCTCGAAGTTTGTACGAACCCTGGGTTGATGAAGTAAAGTTGGTAGCCCGAGGAGTTGTATCATTCTTGTTGCAATACTAGTGCTCATCACTTTTTGGCGCTGTTGCCAAGGAGGTGTCTGAGTAGATGTGATTTCTGCTTTGTTTCTTCCATTTCTCATCTCTTTCATTCTGCTATTTATTTCATTTTTGCAAGATAGTCGTAAGTTGGTTTGCTTTCCTTTCCATTTTGCAAGTGATTTCATTCAGCAGCTAGTTTCAATTCAGTTTGTATTTTCTATTCTATAATTAGTCATAAAGCTTGAAAAGAACAAAACAAAACACTTATTTCATGCCTCATAGGAATAGGGTTAACTTAGGAAAATTTCTTCCAAATACCCCCACGACTTTAAACATCCAACCTTCCCTCTTCTTTGGTGGTTGTGTACTAGAGGACCCCTTAGGCGACCAACCAAAGATTTTTGAAGAACCTATAGGGGAAGAAGAAGAACCCATTCCAACTAAAATAATGCCTAAAAATAGAAATGAAAGGAGATATAGAGAAAGAATTGTGGATGCTTTTCCATTCAGAGAAACCAATGTTGATTTTTCCATCAGAGAAAACAATGGGGATGCGAAGATGAAAGACATAAGCCCCTCTTCTCTTCCTCACTTCCATGGCCTGACCTTAGAAGATCTAGATACTTTCTTATTTGAATTTGGTATCATATGTAGAACTTATTATTGCACCACTGATGATCAGAAGTTGAAATTATTCCCATCCACTCTCAAGGATGCATCTCTGCATTGGTTCATGGGTTTACCTGGGGATAGTATCACCACCTGGGCTCAGATGTAGCAAGCTTTCAACAACAAGTATAGGGACTACTGTAGGTCTAAAGACACCAAAGAGGAAATTTTTAGAATGATCTTGGGGCATGATGAGTCCTTAGAGGATTAACAATGGGGAAAGATTCCAGCTCAGCTATAAAAGGGGCAGATGCACACTTGATCCCTATTCACTTGAGCTAGTCCTACTCAGGGGGATCAGGGAAGATCTCTTGGATACCCTAAACCTACTATCAAGAGGGGACATCTACCATCTACCCTATGAGGATATCAATACAATTCTTAAGAACCATTCTAGGGCAGCTAGGAAAAAGGGTAGGTTTAGTCAAATAGTGGCTAGCTCATCCTCTTCCAACACATCTATAAAAAGAGAAATTGGAAACGTGTTGGAATATTTTAAGAGTGAAATGCTGCAAAACCTTTCCCTACAGATGGACACTATACAAATCAAGAGGGAGTAGAGAGAGCATTAGCCATATTCTACCCTAGATGCATAAGGAGGCACCCTAGGAATGAATGTCCATTAAATCTTATAGAAATCTGCTTGGTCTGTGAAGAAAACCACTCCATAGATAAGTGCCCTTCTCTACCTAGACTAACTTCTCAAGTGAGTGCATGCTACTAGCTGGCAGACTACAACACCACTATTGTGGGGATTCATGAAGTGTGTATGAAAGCAACAGGGTGGCCTCTTCATCAGAACATTCATATGCCTAGTGAAGCATGGCAAAGAAGTCTTGTAAGAACACAGGCCAGACCACTTCGCCTTCACCATCATACGTGAATTCAAACAAGAGACCAAAAAACTCCCTCGTGATGTTGAGAGGTTCAGGATATGAAAAACATCGTGGAGGGGTGAGTGTGACAGAATCCATGATAGGTGTGAAAAGGTTCAAAACAAGATGAGAGGACACAACTTGTCATCTGGTCCTCCTTCTAGCACCAGAAATGTTGATGGTGCTGGACCAGCCAACATGTCAGGGGATATCCCTGGTAATAAGTCCCAACTAGACCTTAGACCATTTGGAGTAGGAGTCCCAGCAGTGGGTTGTATGGTATCCCCTTGACCGCAGTTTCGCATAGAGGCAAGATGTCCCAGTTGGTAAAAGGGGTGTGACATATGCAACAAATCAAGGAAGGTGCATGAGCAATTCTAACACACAGAGGGTGAGGTGAGTGTGCCCCTTGGAAACCTGTGAAATCACGGAGTTAAGAAGGGAACACATGAGCAAACATGCATCACAACATGGAAGGCAAGTGAGCTAGCAGTCCAAAGTGATGGTTAAACCAACAACACTTTTCAGTAAGATCCATCCATACATCTATAGAAAATAACTACACATGCATGTGTAAGAAAACAAATTCATATATCATTTAGAGTAAACAAGATAGCTGAAATACAATACCACATATGCATGAAACGTGATGGATCTATTATATTAAGAAGTGAATGTTCCATTCATACAATACAACCATGACCAACCATTAGTTCCGACAGCGGAATGTTACAGTCACTGTCGCCTACACCTCCAAAGAGATATACTACCTCTGCATAGTGGAGAAGCCAAGGCTCATTACAATACTCTCCAATATTTCTCTAAGATACTCCTATCAGAAACTTGGCTAACCAAAAGCCTGGCAATGAGTTATGAGGGACTATATATAGCAAAGGGTGGGGTGGCCCTTGACATTCCCCTTTCTGACTATTCATATATCCTCATAACTCGTCATTTGCTCTATGATTGTTACATCCAACTATCGACACTTGAACATTCACTTGACAAGACATTACATACAATCTGGACATGTACCCATGTGAGACAAAATAGGCTTGAGAAAGCCATACAAGACATCACTATGATTCAAACAACTATGGGAAGAGCAACTCTTCGACATCCTCATGATGGTCGATAGTGGCAAACTGATGCCAAGCTTGGTAGTCCGCGATGGTGTCTATGTACTCGGTGGTGATATCTCTCTAGAAATGAACTCTTGCCTCCATTTCATTTGGGTACACTTCTTGGGCTCCTATGTCTAACTCATCTAATAGCATGCACATCATTTCCTTGAGTACAATTAGACCAATGATATACCGATGCATGGTGTCTACAATGATGACCAAGTCTACGCTAGTGGTTATGCACATCAACTCATCAAAGTACGAGTCAAGCTCTAGTTGGACATGTGCCTTTGTCTTTGCCTGGGTGAGTGTCCCAATAGATGGGATCGTGTTTGCATGCACAACAACATCCATACTCCTTAATACCCATGAATGAGAAGCCTGTAGACTAGTGATGAGCTACGAGAGGTCTTCATAGTTCTGGATTTGACTCCGGATACGTGCCTTCAGCTCGACCGCTCTGGGCTTCATCATCTTAGGCAAGTGTAAAGGGGCTCCCTTGTATCTCATTTTCCATGTTTTCATGTAGTAAAAAATAGTATGCACGTTTGACAAGATACGTGCTCTCCTAGCACATCACTGTTACCAATCGTTGAGATGGGCAATGACTTTATGCACGGTGCCAAACTTGGAATACAATGCCCGTATGACTGAATCAAGGGACAATACTTCATCCATTATTTCCTTCTTCAATTCAGCTCGAGCGAATGTTGTAACCAGTTCTCCTCCCTGCTTGGCCCTTTGTAACTCCTTAACCATTCACTCATTCTCTACTATCAGGAAGTGAACACTCAAGCTAGTGGCTTTAGTATATGCTTTGGTAGCATCAGCCAATGCTGCTAGATGTTTGTGCATGTCAGACACGATCACTCATTCCTCAAGCTTCACAGGAGATGTGTTTTCATCTGGAGTAGATACTCTGTGAGATTGCTCAATTCTATGTTGTGACTCGTCAAATGATATGTTGTCCACCTCTCCTTTTGGATTGTCTCCAAGGATCTCAGTGTCTCCTTGGTCACTTGGGAGTTTCTCCGCTTCTAGGTCTGGTGATGCTGGTGGGTCGACCTCTTCGTGGTAAGGCATGAGGTCGATGTCTTGCTCTAACACTTGTTGCTCCATATCCGTATCCATCTACTCAATTTCTTGTTCAGTCTCTTGAACGAAGTCCTGCTCCTGCGACTGCTCACCTTGTCTGCTAGGTGATAGCTATTTGGATGACTCAACTACATGTACGGGTGCAGTTTCATCTGCCTATACATGTTGCGCCCCCTATTGTACCTATTCTTACTATGCTTCCTTCTCCTGTCTGCACAGCTCCTATTCCTTCTAGAGTTTCTCCTTTAACTCATGCAACTCCTTCTTTGTTTCCTCCATTCTTCATTTTTCTCTCTGCCTTTGCACATTCCTCTTGTCACGTTGTTGCCACTTCGCCTCTATTGCCAAAGATTCTTTTTGCACAAGTGGATCTGCTCTAAACTTGCAGCTTTGTTCTACCTCCACACTGTCAACAATATTCCTCTTGCCTTTGTCAGGTGCCGGTATGTTTACCTCTGCTATAGTTGTTGTTGGTGCTCTCCTGGATGCTGCTTCACATTTCTTTTCTAACCATTCCACAACAATGGTGACCGGTTCATTGGGCCTGGAGAAGTTGTAACAATATCTTGTGCATCTTCCTCCGCCCAATGACATGCCCCATGGATCCACTGAAATTGTACTTTCACGTAGTGATCTTTTACAAAACAATGCAAGTCATATGGATTGTAGCTTCAGGTGTCGAAAGGATATTTCTTGATCTCCTTTGCTTTGACATTCATGTGCTTGAAATTTTGTATCTCGTATAACCCGATTTGCAATGGAAGAGTGGGCCAAGGTGCCTTCTTCTTTAGGTGCAGCCTAGCTGACAGTCCTACCGAGATGTGGTATGATACTTCTTGCATGACGAGCTTGTCCATGACAAACTTTGGAAAAACATGCGGAGGCTTCTCCATGTTGTACATCCATATGAAGGTGCCAGACGGTGAGGCATACCAATCTGCTACATCAATCAATGCCTCTATTGCTACCTTTGATATGTAAGGAGGATCTTTCTCAAACATCACCTTGTACACCAGGGTGAAAAAATGATCTGACAATTATGTGATGAATCCTCTAAAGCTTCATTCAGACAACATCTTACAATAAGTGTTCACAGAGGTTTCCGCCGATGTCCATGCCCACTTCAAGCTTGGGAACTCCTGACGGGCACAGATTACATCCAAGATGTAAGCGAGCATGTAGATTTTTGCTTTCTAACCTTTGGGAAATTGTCGAGCTATTGTTACCTATTCCTTTAGCTAGTGAGCCAACATGTCAGGCCAGTTGCATGCTTTGCCTTCACTATCCAGTTGGTCCAATAGATCACCCAACTCTACAGGAAGGTCTCCGTGCTCTCTTGGCCATACAGGTGACATGCAAAGATGACCAAGTATTGATATGCCTTCTACATTATCTTTGTCTTGTAAAATGGGTTGGGTGTCATCCTAAATTTGCCCGACTCCTTTACCCAGTTCTTCAAGATATTCCTGGAGTTTCCATTACTACTAGGTATGTTGAAGGGTGTCTCCATGGTGATCACTAGCTTCGACATATGGTACATCTATTCATAATCCTATGCTCTTAAGGTAGTAATCTCCATCCCACTGACAAAACTCAATGTCATCGTCTCAAGATCAGTGTGTGAGAAGATCCAATGTATCATGTCCATGCATGGGAATGCGGGATACCTGCATGCAATTTGGTGCAAGCCGGACTTGTGGACGTTGACATAAACTTGGAGGTCTTCGATATCTTCCCCAAATGTGCCTGAGAATGCATCATTGACCTCTTTCCATGTCAACTTGATGTCCTTGTCTATGATCAGTTTGCTTTCATCATAGATCGACAAGTTGGTAGACACTCTCTCAACTATTGCTCTAGTTGCGCTTCCATCGGTGTCCTTTGATCCTACTCCCTTGGAGGCCATTGATCTTGAATTTCTGAGAGGTAGAAGAACACCTGCTAGATCTAGAGACATGGCAACATGCATTGAATGAAATTTGTTATCTAAAACCAAAGAAAACTTGAGGAATGAAATGTAACATACCTTGGGATTGTCTGGCGAGGATTGCGTAATTTGCATTGGGAGGCCGGGAGAATGACTGTCAGAACTCTGAAGTTTGGACTATCTAGAGGCTGGATAGCTATTGGAATTGCGCAATGCACAATCTAGACTGGCCTACTGGGTGTTGGGATTGCGGAATGCGCAATTTCAACTAGCAGGAGCTGTAGACCAGGGACTGCATTGTGCAATTTTCTGGGCTAGGGGTCACTGCCTCTCATAATTGTGCAAGGCAAGACTGGAGGATAGTCACTGGTTAGAAATGCGCATTTTGTGGGAGGAAGGCAGAGCTTTCCCTCTCAATATGGCACAATGTTGTCTTGGTGAGGTAGAGTCCGGGCTAAGGTTTCCCAGACTCGCCGAGAAAGTGAAAGAAAATGGGGATGTGAATGCATGCCAATAGGAGTGAATAATCATGCATACAAGCAGTGAATGAAAGATTCAAAAAATGGAACAACATGCATGTGTATGGAGAGAGTTGTCGAATCAACGACCACTCATTTAAAACAGTGTCATGCATGTGATAGTAATGAGATGCTAATGAAAACTGAAACGATGCTAGTACAAGATAATATGCATGCAAATGACAGCAAGCATTCATAGAAATCAAGCAGACAACACTCACACAAGCCAAAACACAAAAAGCGATAAAAATGCTACAAAAGACAAGTTAGGCGGACTTACCCGGAAATAGTTGAGCTGGATGTGTTCTTAGATGTGAGAACTCCAAGATCGGTGTGAAGAATAGCTCTGAAGGGTTGAATAAATAAGTTTGAGACTCATGATGCGCATGCTAGAAATCTAGGAAAAAGCGAAACTTGGAGGAATGTTTATAAAATGATCTTTGCATGTAACCTCCAGCTGCTAAAAATAACTCCCTAAAATATAGGGATGATTTTTGCATGTTGCTTTTTTCTATTACGGGACAAAGCAGTCCATGCATGCAAGTCAAGTTTTCTTGGTCCCGGGTGGAACCGGTCAACCCGATAGCACATGCAATAGCCTGCTTGCCTGAGGGAGAAACTTTCTCATTTCTGGGAGGGATCTAGGCTGGCTATCCAGAGGGATTGCATAATTTCTGGGAGGAGCAGCTAACTACTGCCCAGAATTGTACAATTTCTGGGTTGAGCAGTCCTACTAGGCTAGATTGCGCAGTTTTCACTAGGAAGGTTGACTCACAGGACTGCGCAATTTCTAAGTTCAGCATGCTGCCAGTCAGATTTGCACAATTTGTAGAGGGAAGGATGGTTCCCCTCAAAATTTGTGCAATTTCTTGAGGGATTTTCTCACCCAACAGTTGGACCAAGTCTGGGGAAGCAACCTATGAAGGGGATGAAGCAAGCTATCATGCACACATTGTCATGTTGCTAGAAAACCAATGAAGCTCATGTACTTGATAGTGTAATACATGTTGCTGAAGATGGTTGGTAGAGAGGCTCCAAAACGAAGCTAAGGAAAAATTTTGGAGTGTGGTTGTAGCCACTAAAACACTTGGTGACACACTAGTAGAACTCTAGCTCTTTGAATGGAGCTTGTTTGTGAAAAGAAAGTCTAACACCTCCAGAAGTATTGTTCAGTTCTCAGTTCATATTAGTTTCCACACTTGCTTGATTGTAAGATGTAGCATCTGAAAATCTCTTTGTCGGTTGACACACATTCCAAGCCAAGCCAACATAGTTGTTTCGATTGGGGATGAGGGGTATATTGGTGCACAAGCAGTATAGTCATCAGAGTTTTGGTTTCATCTCTGGTGTTGCTCCGTTGCCAAAAGGCTTGGACAATACCCCGACGGAGTCACGCAGGAACATAAGCATGGCTCCGCTGCTAACGAGCTTCGTGAGTACCATGGCGGAGTTACTTGCACCACCTCTTTGTGTAAGAAGCCTTTCTCTTCTTTGGCCTTATTAATTTTTCATTTTTGAAAATTTTCACTTTTTCATTTTCATTTTCATAACTATGCATGACACTTATTCATTTCAGAGGTAGGAGAGGGATCCCCACATATTGAGAGTATAAGAGGTTGTTCCTTTAGAGAATTATTTTATATATACCTCTAATGTGCTTGTTAAGGTTTTTCCCCTCACCTTACTCTACTTGACTGAGATGACAAGGGTTAACCCAAAAACAATCAACTAGAGTAGTTGACACTAGTTAGCATGCAAGAATTGTGTTTTCACGAGGGTTCACTTTGAATAGTACGTATTTTCCATTGACGTATCATGCACGGAACATAACAAGTTATTCATACAAAGGCAGGATGACAGATAACCAAGTATTGATAACTACAAAAGTCCTCTTGTACTTTACCCAACTTGTTTCAAGAGTTGTGCAAGATCTCATGCGAAACTAACCTACGAACGTAAACAAGCAAACAAACACAAAACATATAAAAATCAAAAGCAAATGTGAAAGCAAAATGAGTAAGAAAAGAAGCAAGAAAACAAACAAACATGTAAATCAAGTAAGTAAACAAGCATGCAAGAAAACAAACCAATAAAAAACATGACTCCTACTCCTTAGTTAACGATGCATGGGCCTGATTACATGAAGTGATACTTCCAATAGCCACTAGTTCATTGGTCGAACCATGTTGGTGAAGGCATGGTTCACGAACAATACAGTTGTGTGAACCAACAAACATGAAAGATATAATAATGAAGACAAACAAACTTCAAGTTTAAATGTGTCCACAAAACATAAGTGAGTTCAAGTACATGACATGCACTCCATGGACATATCACGATGGTGTGGGAAACTACATGTAGTTGTTAATCATATGCATACTCTTGACTATGACATGCAAGCAAATGAAAGAAATAGAGACAACTTACGTCGTGCATGTGTGCTTGCAATGTAAGATTCCTCCAATGCATGAGCGATGGGATCATGTAGTTCAAGTGGAGGAAGTATGATATGTGTGTGAGATTGATCTTCAATGTATACATATGAGTGATGAGGAGTTGATGGTGTTTCAAAAATTTCTTGATCAGAAGTGAAACCAACCTCAGGACAACGAGGGCCTAACATAACCATCAACTTGGGCTAAAGTGCCTCGACAGTCTTTGGGGTTTCGACTTCATTGACAGATAGATCATCATAAAAAGGTGGCTTCAAAAAATCAACTCTGATAGAATCATCATCATGATCAAATACGAGAGTAAATAGATCACAACAACTAAGATCAGCAAAATCAATGATTTCATCGACATCCTCATGATCTGAAGAATCAAACAGAGGGGTAGATGAAAAGCAGACAAATTCACCCTCTGTGTTTCTGGAAAAAGCAGATGAAAATTCACATGGATTTTCAATGAATAGTTTATCCTCTCTGTTGTCAGATGATGGACTGACATCGAGTGTGTTCTGTGAGTGATCAATAATGGGTGCATCCGTGGTCAGAGATAGACATGCAAAATCATGGATGGAAGGTTGTTGGGCAGCGGATCCCCCCATAGCAAGTTAGTCTTAGCTTTGAGAAGTCATATGGGTTTTTGGATGAGGAATTCACTCTGAGTCTTTAAGTCTGAGTCTTGGGTTGTAGTAGTAGGGAAAGGCTCTATAGCTGTGTGCACAGAGTCCTGGTAGAGTTCGCAGCTATGTGTGCAGACGCCTATAGCTGAGTGTGCAGGGCATAGTTGGGATTGTATCGAAACATAGGGTTAATAAAAGATAAGTTAATTTTTGGATATTCTGTGTCTATGCTTCTGTTATCTTTATGCATCTCTTTACAATTTATGATTGCACGCACTTGTTATGAATGTTGATTGATTAATGAGAATATTGGGCCCACATAATTAAGTTAAGATCTAGAATAAACGCATAGTCAGGAATTAGGATCTAGACAACACCTCTTCGTGCTCTTCACAGAGCTACACGGAAGCAGTTGCAAAAGTTGTGAAGGATAGATGGCTATGTGAAGCAGTGCAAACATGCACGATTGGTTCGCGAATTTCCCAGACTATGTCAAGACATCCCTAGGATGCAGAAACCTGGTTCCAGCACCCTCCCATACTACCTCGGGTGAGACCTCATTCCGTGCACCATGGACTGTTGCCAAAAGGGTCGGTAGTTTCGGGATTTGTTTGGCTAAATCACTTCCTAACCTAGGTCAGGCCCCAACAAGCCAACAAATGGTTCCATTGTTGGGATTGGGATCTGCCTAAGGGATGTCTGATGTCATGCCATTGGAACCCTACAAAGGAGGAAATTGAAGAGTGGTTGGACAAGAAGCTTCATGAGTTCATGACACAGGAAAACAGAACTCCACAAATATCCAAGATGAGGTGGCTGGATCGCTACGTATATATGGAAATCCACGAGATCTTCTTCGCGTCCTTCCCTTCTGAACTAGATGAATGGATCGCGAGGTTATCCAACAGCCAAGGAAGGTATAAGCTCGATCAATCGATAGTATGGACTCCAGAATTAGTGTGTAGACTAGAGGCATCAGAAGATAAGATCGCTTGAGATGTGGACCATTGGCTCGATCAAGTAATAAGTGGATTTATCATTGAGTTTGTGATAGACGCTGTGAGCTACAGTGAAGCAAAGCAACGTTTTCTCAAGGTACCACTAGGTAGGTACATTAAATCCATGAATACCTGGATTAAGATGTTGTTATATGAAAAATGGGTGATGTGAATGCATTAATGTTTGGAACGACATGGAGTGAAAGGATCTACAAAGGTAGCGGGGAATTAGGAAATAGTCCCTTGATTTCACCTTCGTGCGAAAGCAAGCAAGAGCTCACTCAAGTCTCTTCGAGAAGTGTGGTCATTTTGATAAGGCAATGCATTTCGTAGTTACCACCTCCACTTATGCCACCACCCGCTTCACCTCCTTCACCTCCATCTTCACCGACCCCACCTCCACCACCCCCACAGTTTAGCATGGCGAGTGCGATCAAGCTACCCGTATTTAGAGTAGTAGGGAATGAGGATCTAGACTAGTTCTAGTTCATGGTAAGAGCAGTGTGGGAAACACAAGGGGTCATGGATGACAACATTAAGAAAGATACATTTGTGAGCACGCTTCACGATCGTGCGTTAACATGGTTTATCAAGCATTCCAACGATCACCCAAATGCGGGAATAACAAAAATCTAGAATGCGCTGAATAGAGAATTTAGCCCACTGAAATCAGAGATGCAGTCAATCATCGGATTTAAAGAGATCGCGATGCTTCCAAGTGAGACCCCCTGGGATCTGGATCACTGGCTAAAGAGTACGATCCGCGAGGCTAATATGATGCTAACAGATGCACAGCACCATGCATGGTTTGTGGCATATTTGACACCACACCTGAGGATGACGTTGTCACAACAGAAGTTTTCAACCCAGGCCGAAGCATTGGAAATGGTGATGAGGTTGCATGAAACACCGATACAGGATCTGGGGCTAGGATTTCAACAAATCCACATGCAACTACAGAATCTATGCCTAGAAATGAAGAGCTTGAAGTAGGATAGGGAACCCCAGCCAGAGGCGTGGGAAGAAGTGTGGTGCATAAAATGCAAAGGCCAAGGACATGAAGAGGACCATTGTCTAGTATTTGCGAACTACTTGGCAGGAGGGGGCCTGATGCCATTGAGATCGGAGGCACAGGCAGGGCCAAGTGCAGCACCCACGCTATGGTGCACGATCTGTCAGATAGGGGGAAAGCACACGATGGATAACTGTCATTTATTGCAGAAGTATACATAGACTCCCAAGGAACTGTTTTGTAATTTTTGTAGATCAGTGGGCCATGACGAGCGCACTTGTCACAGCTATGAGTTGATGATGGAGTGGATCCCAGCATATAGAATGCAGACAGAAATGTGAGGCCTCGACCTAGCTGTAGGGATGGGATGCGCTGGATTTTAGGGCCGAGGTCGAGGACGAGGAGGAATGGGGCCAGGAAGGGGCCACAGACAGTTAATTTGTTACAATTGTGGAGGACTAGGGCACTATGCCTACGATTTTACCAACCCAACAAGAATATCTTATTCATACTATGCTTAGTTCAATCATGAAGTAGTAGATTGTCCTACGTTAATCGCACAGATGCGCAAGAAAGGAGTACTTCAGCCTACTCTGACTCAAAATATTCAAATGATGAGGTCTGAACTGCATGAAGAACACCCAAATGTGAATATGGTGCTCAGAAGCAGCGCGACCACAAGGGAAGATAAGGGGAAGTAGCCCGAGGAAGATACATGGTGTTACATTGAAATTTGTCACCATGACCATCTGCAGTTAATATGGCTCCATCAATAGTCATATTATCCTCCTTGTCAAGCCTTATACCTCTGCTCTCCATGTCAAACTTCAAAAAAGAGAGAAAGTCATTAAAAATCATGTTTATCTCTGGGTACGCAGGTTCTCTCTACCTTGCCTGCGTGTACGCATCCCAAGCTCATTGTACCTGCGTAGTTGTACGCTCTGTAAGTCAAGGGATGGGTGTGTACTCCTGTAAAGGTCAAAAGGCGCGAGTTTCATCTTAAAAAAGTTACTTGTGGTCACTTCTAGAGCTTTCTAGAAGAGTGTTTGACGTGTATTAAGTGCCTCCAGATGGTTCATGCATCCCTATGATAGAGGAACTTATTCCATCAAGAGAGGAGCTACCCCATCCAAAAGAGGGAGTATCCCATTGATGTTGGACCTGAATAACTTCCTCTAGAACACTATAAATACAGGAATTGGGCCAAAGGAGGGAGGTTGAAAGCTGAACATTCCAAAGGGTAGATGCTACTAGAATTAGGACTTCCTTGTAGAAGATTGTGAGGAGAGATTACCATCCTTTCTTGTTTCATTTGGAAGTGGGTGAGCTTGTCAAAGTAGAGGAAAACTATTGCTGGACCCTGGAAGGAACTTGCACAACACCAAGGCTCAGGTTGTAATGGTTCCTTTTTTGTTTCCTTA
>APFE030182309.1:109110-139502 GCA_000404065.3 Pinus taeda
TTTGTCACAATGACTATCTGCAGTTAATATGGCTCCATCAATAGTCATATTATCCTCCTTGTCAAGCCTCATACCTCTGCTCTTCATGTCAACTTCAAAAAGAGAGAAAGTCACTTAAAAACATGTTTATCTCTGGGTACGCAGGTTCTCTCTACCTTGCCTGCGTGTACGCATCCACACTCATTGTACCTGTGTACTTGTACGCTCTGTAAGTCAAGGGATGGGTGCGTACTCCTGTAAAGGTCAAAAGGCGCGAGTTTAATCTTAAAAAAGTTACTTGTGGTCACTTCTAGAGCTTTCTAGAAGAGTGTTTGACGTGTTTGAGCGCCTCCAGATGGTTCATGCATCCCTATGATAGAGGAACTTATCCCATCAAGAGAGGAGCTACCCCATCCAAAAGAGGGAGTATCCCATTGATGTTGGAACTGAATAACTTCCTCTAGAACACTATAAATACAGGCCTTGGGCCAGAGGACGGGAGGTTGAAAGCTGAACATTCCAAAGGGTAGATGCTGCTGGAATTAGGACTTCCTTGTAGAAGCTTGTGAGGAGAGATTACCATCCTTTCTTGTTTCATTTGGAAGTGGGTGAGCTTATCAAAGTAAAGGAAAACTCTTGCTGGACCCTGGGAGGAACTTGCACAACACCAAGGCTAGGTTGTAATGGTTTTTTTTGTTTCCTATTAATACAAATAAGTCCATTCTTCTCAATAATTTGTTATTAATGAGTTATTTCATATACTCCTTGGTCTATATGTTGAATATGTTTCTTTGTTTTATGAAATATTCAGGTGTTATGTAATCGTTTGATTGTTAGTGTATGCATGTTTCAAAGTGAAGGAGGACTTCATCTGGATCGACGAGGCTGGACTGCTGCAACAAGCGTTGGACTTGAGGTAGGATCGAAAAACACTTGGTTTCTCATAGAATAATGTATGTTTAGAGAAGGATTGCTCTTAATTGTCTTGTTTGTCACTAGAGAGTCCTAGACTCCTAGGGAGGTTAGTTTTGTCCGCAAAAATAACTCTTTCCGCATGACACATGGGTTCGTAAGGCTCCTATAGAGGAACCTGAGTTCGACTTAGAATGCGTGAAGGAGACATTTATGGAAGCTAAGAAGAGCTTCACAGTGTCCTCCACTTCAGGTAGTAAGGATTAACCAGAGACAGGAATGGATCCTTCTATGCTTACTACCTTTCTGGATACATGCATGAATCTGTTGCATGATAATAGGGTAGTCAAAAGAACTACAAGAGCTGATCACTAGATGCGCAGGGTCAGGTGAACTGCGCATAGTCCAGAAACTAGGAAAGCATACATTGTGCACTGGAAGGGAGATGATATTGATGGCGCAGATTGGTGAATACGAAATGGATCAAGTAATCTTGGACCTGGGGTCCAATCCGAATGTGTTACCTAAGTAAACCTGGGAATGCATGGGTAGTCCCGTGTTGCAGTGGTCCCCTATTCAATTATGAATGGTGAACCAACAGAAGATCATGCCCATGGGAAGGTTGTAAGGAGTAATAGTTGATATTGAAGGCACAAGCACATGAACGGACTTTGAAGTGATAGAAATTGTCGATGACAACAATCCTTATCCCACGTTGTTAGGAATCGACTGGGCAATCGATATGAATGGAGTCATCAACTTGAAATAGTGGAAGATGATATTCGAGAAAGAGTCGCTACACGTAGCAGTGCTGCTACACCCAGCCGAAGGGGCAGGCTACACCGAACCAGTGCGCGACGATGAAAATGACGATAAGTTGGATTGTATTTACCAAATAATAGTTCAAGGCCAGGATTAGGTGAACCCGACTGTAGATGGGAAAATCTCATGGGAGCTCAACAGTTCCTGTACTTCGGATTTAGACGAAGAAGTAGAACACTGGCAGAACCGGTTGCACAAAGTGACAATGTTGAATTGTAACATGATGATTAGATCCCTATGTTACGTGACAACAGAGGCAAGGGAACTACTGACATATGATGGAGTAATAGCGGTGGATAAATTCCTAGACAAATTTGAAAGAACACTACTAAAACAGCAGTGGTACGATGCGCTGGAATGGGCATTGCACACAACACCTGCACGATGGTGGAGTACACATTAGTAGACTATTAGAAATTGGTGCGAATGTAGAAGATGGATGCACTTATGGTTTGGAAGTCCCCAACTGTCGAATGAGAGCCAGGGAGCCAGGACGAAGCAGTTTGTGCGCCCACCTATGTCGATGGGTGCAGACATGTTTTGTGTAAGCACATCCCATACTAAGGATCGAAAATTAGAACATGGCGTGGCAACAGGAAAAGCGACACATGCCACAAATAGTCCATGTCAGAGCATTCACAAAGCTATGCAGAATCATGAACAAAGTTTACCATGCAAAACAAACTGATTGGGACTTGCACGTGCCAGTAGTCTGATGGACCTATGGGGCCATGCACAAGAACCTGCGCGTGGGAATGATTCTAGAGAGAATGAGTAGAGTCGAGGCCGTAGTTGTGGGAAAGAATCCTCACGTAATAACTCCCATAATTGGGATAGTGCACAAGGACCAGAGCGAAGAGAGTATGCAGCTACGTGAAGATGAACATATGTATATTCAAGATGCCATTCGGTGAGGGAACGTTGAGCTTCACGAACTAGAAGAAGATCAGTTATGAATGAAATAGAAAAGCATGTTAATAGACACAAAAATCAGAAAACTGGGAACAGAAATTGCGCAAACATGTCACATCGATGGAAGGGCAGGACAAGATATGGGTAGCCATACCACTACATTAGAATATTGTTGTCGAGAATTTCTTGCTCTACTACCATGGATGCGACCGCACCTTATCAGACAAGGTAACTAGGGGAGCGCATCGTTTAAGGAAGAATGCAAGGCGCTGGCTGGAAAAAGGGTTGCTAAGGAAGCCTCACGGACCACATTCAAAGGTGACTTGAAGCCTCGCACCACGGGTGTGACCACTTGACTATCTATAGGAAGCACAGTCTCAGTTCTGCAAGTAATTGAAAGTGAGTGTGGGACTATAAAAGAGTTTGTATGGGAGCTGCGCGACAAGGAGGCTGCGTGCAGGATTAGTAGGTCACAAGGGTTGCGACCATGCATAGGGAGCTACGCTGCTACACGAGTAGGCTGGGAGGTGACCGATGGTATCATTGTTCCTCACAAGAGATCCAATTTAAGGCAAAAAGGAGCAGGTGGCGGGCAATTAAGATACAAATTAAGGGCTAGATTTGGGACGATCTATAGCCAAAAAGGCATTAGTGACTCAGAAGTGGGGGGAAAGGGTTGAATTCAATTTCAAAAGATGCTATAAAACCATTAGGGCTAGCCACAGGATAAAACTAGAGGTCTTTGAGAATTGAGCAAGCATAGAGAACTGAGCGCCACGTAATCTTACCACCCTCCACTGCAGACATGATGACGGATGCAAGAACAAGAGTGTGATTCATGGAAGTTACCCCGGAGTCCCGTATGGTCCAGGAGGAGGCTGGCGAGGTGGCAGCTGCACCAGAAGTTCCTAAGTCACCATGCACACTGTGACCACAGAAAGATAAGCAAACAATGGGGCCAGTTCGGGTATTACCACAGAACCCTCGGTTTAGTAAATTGTCAATGGCAAAGAAGGGAAAAGCCGTCACCCTTGAAACAGAGGAGAAGGAGGAAGATTTGCAAGCTTTGATCACTCAAGTTGAAGCATAGGATGATGAGGCAGAGAAGGTCTCCCAAGTACCTTCGGCGATAAATTTACCTCCCTACATCCCCCCATGGAAGGGGAAAGCCAAGATACTGAAGGACCTGGAGGCCACGAAGAGTGTGCTCCAAATCCCGCTCCTTTCGAATGAAATTAGATTTGAAGGTCTACCAATGGGACGGGTACCTAATATGAAGTTCAAAGACTGGGACCTTGCGGATAGTGAGAAGTTCCCACAGTTGGCCGCGGAGAAATTACCGAAGCAGAAATGGTTACACAGTGTGGAGAGGGCTGGGTTAATCCATTAGCAATGGATACCCCACTACCACCGCACACCCATCACCATTTTCGTCATCCAGCAGCTGTTGTGCCTTGTACATGATGGGTATCTTTGGTTGGAGGAGCTGATTCCCATCATGACCAATTTAATTCACTAGATTTCTTGGTTTCCCATCAAAGGAAATGACCCTGCAGCCATAGCAAGAAATAGGTGACTTGGCCCTTGCAGAAGCTATAAAGGCCAAATATAAGTTGGAGAAGAGGAAGTGAGGGTACGTAATAGCAAGCATCAAGGACCAAGGGGTGCACATAGCCACCCAGCTGCTGGCTGGAAAGTTGATGAGGAAATGTCGTCCAGACGAAGTGCCAACATCTGTAATTGCATTAGTAGAGAAATGCACAGAGGGTGTCTAGTTCAACTGGGTGTAGTTCATTCGTGATGAGTTTTTGACAAACTGCAGGGAGGCCCAGGAGCAGGGTAAGACTGTCCACTATTCGTAGTTGCTCTTATCCATCCTATTGGTTGCAGGAGAGCTGCTGAAGGACAACTAGTTTCCCACGGTTGAGAATGACCTACCCGAAGCCGCGAGGTACACCTCACTCTGGAATATGAAGGACACGATAAGGATTCGCGAGATGAAGGTGTTCTGGGTGTTCATGGAGGCGAGCATACGAACCTGGATCAACCGCAGGCCGCGCTTCTTCCCTTCCATGCATAATAGCTTGCAAAGTGCAACAAAACTCAATGTCGATATGCATAACCTGTATATCTAGGCATGCAAGGATCCCGCACACAAATGGGTGAAGCTTCCGTTTATCGCAACCAATGATGCGATCTTTGTGGTGATGGAGT
The DNA here is from genome assembly GCA_000404065.3 of Pinus taeda. Lineage (NCBI taxonomy): Eukaryota > Viridiplantae > Streptophyta > Pinopsida > Pinales > Pinaceae > Pinus > Pinus taeda. The sequence goes on from APFE030182309.1 coordinate 113,950, forward strand.
CATGGCCTTCGGAGTGGTGCACCTCAGACTTGGCAGCAATGGAGAAGATTAACGAGTAGCAACGGAAGAAGGACACCAAGCTATGCATTACGCAGTTGGCTGAAAGAAGGCACCAGGAACAAGAGGTGGCCACGCAGCTGAAGGTGGCTAAGGCAACAGTGGCAACACAGATGGCAGAGACGACAACCACGCCAGTTAGAGAGCCTGAGGGAAGCTAGGAAATGTCGACAGAGCAGGACATACTGGGGGAGTATCAGACAGAGGAATGCATGGACCCGGCACTGACATCGACTCAGCTCAAAAGGCCGTGCGTCTGGGAGAAGTCAGCCCCAAAGAAAAAGAAAAGGTATCAAAGACAAAGGATTCTTTTGAAGAATTAATGACGGAACATAAAATTGTGTTGGGGTTTCTCAGAGCGTAGGTTGCAGGCATTATAGGTGCGACCCCCAGGAATGATGGCACCACACCTTTCATAAGGTAAATCCGAAGCCGAGTAGATGTTGTGCACCCACACAATGAACACTTTTGTGTTACCAGAAGGCACAGTCTTAGCAGCAGCTGAGGGTGACATGGCCACGACAAGCAAAATGAGGGGCTGGGGGTTGAATTTGGCCACCCTTCCCAAAGAAACCCTATACCAGCTACAAGATGGGGTAACTGTTGAGCTTTGCGCCCGGGAGGGCCGTGCCCTCTAGGTCTTGAGTGAGCAGAAGTTAAATTTAGAACAGCTCAGCCTACAGCGTGACAACCTGGTCACACAAACCCAAGGATTGGAACATGCCATGGAGGAGGCCTTTAGTAGCATACCAGAGTTGGCCGTGCCGACGGGACTCCCAACAGCAGAAAATATTCAGCAACCAGCGGATGGAGTCCCCAAGGCCCAAGAAGAGGCCTCGAAGGTTCAGTTGAAGCTAAACCTGCAGATCATTGAGCTGCGGCTGAAGGCGTAGCCCTCTATACCCCTAGAAGTCAGAGAGCAGCACTACTGCAACATTCATTCAAGGTTGGAAGAAATATAGCACACTGTATAGGACTGCACGAGATTGTTGGATCAGTCCCTCTTCACGCTCACCTCACTGCAGGAAGATCCAACCATACAGCATCTGGAGACAGAAGCATGGCAATTATAGCAGGCATATGACAATATCAGGGGGACCGCACAGACATTCGCCCTTACTCAGCGACTTGCCAAGATGAAGGAGGCTTAGGCTCTAAAGGAAAAGGTGGATTCCACGTGCCAAAAAGAAGTAATATTTAAAGCGAACATCCAGCCTTCGCTTGAGGAAGCATTCACGGTCACCACCACGATTGAAGGAAAGCTAGCACAGATGCAGGTTACATATGCACTAAGGCAAGAAGGTGCCCCTGACAACGATGCATCAAAGATTTGTGCACAACTGATACAGTAGACATCGGAAGAATTTGTTGCAGACGTAAGCGAAGTGCGTTACTGGATGGACTCTGTGCGAAGATGACTGCACCAGCCGAGTGACTCGGGATGAGTCACGATGATTGTGTTGGGGGCTTGTTGGGTAGCAGATCCCCCCATAGCAAGTTTTGGGGCTTAAAGCCTGAGTTTTGGTCAAGTGTAATGTAAGACCCCGTGAAATGCGGGCGCGGAACGCGGGAGTATAGGGTTGTCCGCCCTAAAATAATATAATTTAATGTATGATATGTTGCCCTACCCATGGTCGGCAGACCATGGAATTATATAAATAGAGCAAGGCTCTAAGTGTAAAGTTAGTCTTAGCTTTGAGAAGTCATATGAGTTTTTGGATGAGGAATTCACTCTAAGTCTGTAAGTTCGAGTCTTGGGTTGTAGTAGTAGGGAGAGGCTTTGTAGCTATGTGTGTAGAGGCCTAGTAGAGTCCGCCGCTATGTGTGCAGACCCCTATAGCTAAGTGTGTAGGGCGGAGTTGGGATTGTATCAGAACAGAGGATTAATAAAAGATAAGTTACCTTTGGGATATTCTGTGTCTATGCTTTTGTTATCTTTATGCATCTATTTACAGTTTATGATTGTGTGCACTTGTTATGAATGTTGAATGATTAATGAGAATATTGGGCCCAGATAATTAAGTTAAGATCTATAATAAATGCATAGTCAGGAATTAGGATCTAGACATCACCTCTTCATGCTCTTCACAAAGCTATGCAGAAGCAGTTGCAGAAGTTGCGAAGGACAGACAGCTGTGTGAAGCAACATAAGCACGCAAGATTGGTTCGCGAACTTCCCAGAATCCATCAAGACATCCCTAGGGTGTGGAAGCCTGGTTCCAGCACCCTCCCATACTACCTCGGGTGATATCTCAGTCCGCGTACCATGGACTATTGTCGAAAGGGCCAGTAGTTTCAGGATTTGTTTGGCTAAATTACTTTTGAACCTAGGTCAGGACCCAACAAGCCAACAAAGGTTCAACAAATATGTCAGGAAAGAACGGAGGAGTCTCGGACAGAAGGGTGTCATCCTTCGTCAACTGTTGATGCTCAAGCTCCCAGTCATACTCTTGACAAATGGCAGTGCATGTTGGTTGTGCAATGCCAACACCGTCGATGGATTGATCCTCATTCACAACAACTGTAGAGTTCAGAATGGAAGAACACAAGACAGTATCATCTAGAGGATCATTCGAGTACGAAGATGGAGGTTGAGGTACAAAATGTGTGTGACAACTCAATGGACTCACAGCCAAATCTGCGCGAAAATTAAGCGAAGTGATGTTGGGAGGATGTGATGGTTGAATGGATGTGTGTGCCTATTCTCCCACATCACTCTGCAGTGGTGGATTTGTTTGATGAGGGGATGGTAGACAGTCACTTGTGATAGTGACCATGTCTATCTGTGATTTCGCAGCTTCATCACTGAAGTATGTTGAGTGGGGCTTGGGCTCACACTTCTTCTTGGGATTAACTGATTTGTTAAGACAATATTCAAATCTATCCCAAAGATATGGAAATTTCATCTGACTTTTGAGGGCTTCAAATTGCAAATCACGGAAGCGCTACCAAAAATTCATAGGCGATTCATGCAGGACCTTCCACCATTGTAACAATTTTTTGGCCAAGAGGTTCTGGATCAAAATGATGGAAGGTAGATTAAATGAGATCACAAAATTGCTCAAGTGAATGCACGTTGTCGGCTGGTAGACCGGAGCACCACCACTGTGGGGATTTGTGAAGTATGTATGCAAGTAGCATGCTAGCCTCTTCATTATAACATCCATTTGTGTTGTCAAGCATGGAAAATAAGTCTTGTAAGAATACAGGCCAGGCCACTTCACCTTCACCATCATACGTGAATTTAGACAAGAGATCAAAAAACTCCCTCGTGATGTTGACAGGTTCGGCATGCGAAAAACATCTTGGAGGGGTGAGTGTGACATAATCCATGATAGATTTGTAAAGGTTCAAAACAAGATACATAGCTTGTTATCTGGTCGTCCTTCTAGCACCAAAAATGTTGATGGTGGTAGACCCACCAACATGTGAGGGGATCTCCCCGGTAAGAAGTCCCATTTGGTGTAGGAGTCCTAGCAGTGGGTCGTATAGTATCGCCTTGACTACACTTTTGCATAGAGGCAAGTAATATGTCCTTGTTGGTAGCAAGGGTGTGACATATGCAGCAAGTCAAGGAAGGTGCATGGGTGGTTTTAACACACAGAGGGTGAGGTGAGTGCACCCCTTGGAAACCTATGAAAGAATAGAGTTAAGAAGGGAACACACGAGCAAATATTCATCACAACATGGGAGGAAAGTGAGCTAGAAATCCAAAGTGATGGTTAAAGCAACAACATATTGCAGTAAGATCCATACATACATATACAAAATATAGCTACACATGCATTCACAAGAAAACAAATACATATATCATTTAGAGTAAACATGATATCTGAAATACAATATGACATATGCATGAAACGTGATGGCTCTGTTATATTAAGAAGTGAAAGTAACAGTCATACAATACAACCATGACCAACCACTAGTTCTGACAGCGGAACGTTATAGTCATTGTCACCTTCTCCTCCAAAGAGATATACTAGCTTTGCATTGTGGAGAAGCCAAGGCTCATTACAATACTCTCCAAGATTTCTCTAAGATACTCCTATCAGAAGCTTGGCTAACCAAAAGCCTGGCAATGAGTTATGAGGGACTATTATAGCAAAGGATGGGGTGGCCCTTGACATTCCCCTTTGTGACTGTTCATCTATCCTCATGACTCTTCATCTACTCTATGAGTGTTACATCCAACTATCAACACTTGAACTTTCACTTGACAAGACATTACATACAATCTACACATGTACCCATGTGAGACAAAATAGGCTTGATTAAGCCATTTAAAACATCACTATGACTTGGAAAACTGTGGGAATAACAACTCTTCAACATCCTCATGATGGTTGACAGTGGCAAACTGATGCCAAGCTTGGTAGTCCGCGATGGTGTCCATGTACTCTATGGTGACATCTCTCTGGAAACGAACTCTTGCCTCCATTGCATCTAGGTACACTGCTTAGGCTCCTCTGTCCAATTTGGTTGATAGCATGCACATCATTGTCTTGAGTGTGGCTGGACCAGAGACATACTGATGCATGGTGTCTACACTAATCACCAAGTCTACACTGGTGGATGTGCATATCAACTCGTCAAAGTACGATTCAAGCTCCAGTCTGACTTATGCCCTTGTCTTTGCTTGGATGAGTGTCCCAATAGACGGGATCGTGTGTGTGCACACAACATCATCCATACTCTTGAATACCTGTGCATGGGAAGCCTGTAGAATAGTGATGAGTTGCAGTAGGTCTTCATAGTTCTGAATTTGACTCTGGATACGTCCCTTCAGCGTGACTGCACTAGGCTTCATCATCTTGGGCAATTGTAACGAGGCTCTCTTGTATCTCATTGTCCATGTTTTTATGTAGCCTACAATAGTCTGCACGTTGAAAAGATACGTGTTCTCCTAGCACATCGCTGTTGCCAACCATTGAGATGGGCAACGACTTTATGCACGGTGCCAAACTTAAAATACAACGCCCGTATGAATGACTCAAGGGAAAATACTTCATTCAATATTGCCTTCTTAAACTCTACTCAGGTGGATGTTGTAACCATTTCTCCTCCCTACCTGGTCATCTGTATCTCCTTAGCCATTTGCTCGTTCTCTTTTATCAAGAAGCAAACACTCGAGCTAGTGGCTTTGGCATATGCTATGGTAGCATTGGCCAATGCTACTAGATGTTTGCGCAGGTCGGAAATGATCACTTGTTCCTCAAACTATGTAGGAGATGTGTTGTCATTGGGAGTAGACACTCTGTGAAATTGGAAAACTCTATGCTACAACTTGTCAAATGATATGTTGTGCATCTCTCCTTCTGGATGTCTCTGAGGATATTAGTGTCTCCTTTGTCACTTGGGACTTGCTCCACTTCTAGATTCGGTGAAGTTGGTGGGTCAACCTCTTGGTGGTAAGGTGTGAGGTTGATGTATTACTCTAACTCTTGTTGCTCCATATTTTTATCCATCTACTCAAGTTCCTGTTCAATCTCTTGAGTGAAGTCTTGCTCCTGTGACTGCTCCCCCTATCTACTTGGTGCAAGCTGTTCGGATGAGTCAACTACCTATACAGGCATAGTTTCTGCTATCTATACATGTTTTCCCCCCTGGTGTACCTGTTCCTTCTGTGATTCCTTCTCCTATCTGTGCAACTCCTGTTCCTTCCGGAGGTGCTCCTTCAACTCATGCAACTCTTGTTCCTTCCAGAGTTGCTCCTTCAACTCATGCAACTCCTTCTCTATTTCGTCGATTCTCCATTTTTCTCTCTGACTTTATGCGTTCCTTTTATCACATTGTTGCCTCTTTTCATCTATTGCCAAAGCTACTTTCTACACAAGTGGATATACTCCGGACTTGCAGCTTTGTTATGCCTCCGCATTGTTGACAATCCTCCTCTTGCCTTTATCATGCACATGTATGTTTACCTCTGCTATTGTTGTTGCCGGTGCTCTCCTAGATGCTGCTTCATGTTACTTTACTAACCATTCCACAATGATGCTGACCAGTTCATTGGGCCTAGAGAAGTTGTAACAATATCTCCATGGGTCTTCCTCCGCCCAATGACATGCCCCGTGGATCCACTAAAACTGTACTCTCGCGCAGTGATCTTTTACAAAACAATGCGAGTCATATGGATTGTAGCTTCGGGCATCGAAATGATATTTCTTGATCTCCTCTAATTTGACATCTATGTGCTTGAAATTATGTATCTCGTATAACCCGATCCACAACAGAAGAGCGGGCCAAGGTGCCTTCTTCTTCCTGTGTAGCCTAGCTGACAATCCTGCCGATATGTGGTATGATACTTCTTGGATGATGAGCTAGTCCATGGCAAACTTCAGAAAAACATGCAAAGGCTTCTCTGTGTTATACATCCATATGGAGGTTCCATATGGTGAGGCATGCCAATCCAATATGTCGATCAATGCCTCCATTGCTGCCTTCAACATGTAAGGTGGATCCTGCTCAAATATCATCTTGAACACCGAGGTGACAAAATGACTCGACAGTTGTGTGATGACTCCTGTGAAGCTACATTTGGACAACATCTTACAATAAGTGTTCACAGAGGTTTCCATCGATGTTCATGCCCACTTCAAGCTTGGGAACTCCTGACAGGCATAGATTGCATCCAAGATGTAAGCAGGCATATATATTTTTGCTTGCTGACCTTTGGATAGCTATTGAGCTCTTATTACCTGTTGCTTTAGCCTGCGAGCCAACATGTCGAACCAGTTGCATGCTTTGCCTTCACTGGCCAGTTGGTCCAATGTGATCAACCAACTATACTTGGCCATACAGATGACATGCAAAGATGACCAGGTATTGATATGCCTTCCGCAGTATCTTCGTCTTGTAAACCTGTTTGGGTGTCATCCTGAATTTGGCCGACTCCTTTACCTAGTTCTTCAAGATATCCTTGGAGTTGGCATTACTGGTGGGTATGCTGAAGGGCGTCTCCATGGTGACCACTAGCTTCAAAATATGGTACATATTTTCATAATTATGTGCCATGAAGGTAGCAATCTCTACCCCACTAACATTGCTCAATGTTATCGTCTCAAGATCACTATGCAAGACAATCCAATGTATCATATCCGTGAATGGGAATGCAGGATACCTGCATGCAATCTGGTGCAAGTCAGACTTGTGGATGTTCACATAGAATTGGAGGTCTTCTAGATCTTCCCCAAATGTGCCTAAGAATGCATCATTGACCTCTTGTCATTTCAACTTGATGTCCTTGTCTACGATCAACTTGGTGTCTTCATAGATCGGAAAACTCATAGACACTCTCTCACCTGCTCCTCTAGTTGCGCTTCCATCAGTGTCCTTTGATCCTTCTCTCTTGGAGGCCATTGATCCTGAACTGTTGAGAGGCAGCTGAACACCTGGTAGATCTAGAGACATGGCGACATGCATGGCCAAAAATTTGTCAGCTAAAACTAAAGAAAAATTGAGGAATGACATGCAACATACTTGGGGATTGACTGGAAAGGATTGCACAATTTTCTCTGGGAGGTCGCGAGACTAACTACCGAAACTATGAAAAAGGAATTCTAGACTATTTGGAGGTTGGATGGCTATTGCAATTATGCAATGCACAATCCAAAATTGTCTGCTAGGTGCTGGGATTGCATAATGCACAATTTGAGCTGGCAAGAGATGCAGGCCTAGGGACTGCATTGCGCAATTTTATGGGCTAGGAGTCACAACCTCTCATAATTGCACAAGGAAACACTAGAGGATAGTCACTAGCTAGAAATGCACATTTTCTAGGAAGAAGGCAGAGCCTTCCCTCTCAGGATTGCGCAATGTTGTCTTGGTGAGGTAGGGTCTGAGCCAAGGTTGCCCAGACCCGTCGATGGGAAACTGAAAGCAAATGGAGATGTGAATTCATGGAGATACTAGGTATAAGTAGGAGTGAATGATCATGCATGAAAACAGTGAATGCAAAATTCGGAAAATGGAACAGCTTGCATGTGTGTGAAGCGAGTCACCGAAGCAGCGATCGTTTGTGCAAAACAGTGTCATGCATGCGACAACATTGAGATGCTGATGAAAACTGAAATAGTGCTAGTTTTTAATGCCTAGATTTACCTCAGGCTGAAAAGGTAGGATCTAGGGCCAACATCAAACCACGCTCAGCCTCGTAGCTAGCCCTACGAGGACAGGAGAGGGCTCTCTTCGGGTCAATCTCAGCAAAAGATAATTAATGGGGCTTGAGATGACTGAAATAAAACTAGTTTTAGGCTAGGTATGAAGTACAAGGATTTGATTTGAGTTTTTGGGGGTTTTGTTGGAATCAAGGGAAAAGCAAATTTTGGGGTGCAGGGATTGAGGCTCAGTTCTATAGAGATCTCGATGGGGCAAGGTAGGCGACCATTTTGGCACTTAAATTTTATGAGATGGAGGGAAAAGACAGGCGAGGTGTTGAAGATGGCAAGAGCAATCATGAATCCTCCCCAAATAGTTGAAAACATAAAACAACTAAAGCAAACTTCAAGTAGAGCATTGCACTTTCAATGAATTCTACTTACACTCTTGTTTGTTTAGTTTCAGAAGAAATAAGATAGATAATGAAATCACATAAACAAATTGACAATCAAAAAGAGAAGCACTGTACCAAGACAGGTTGCCACATGAATCCCAAAGAGTGCTGCAAACCCTGGTCTCAATTCCTTAGCCAAAATACTGAAAATGAATGTACAATGAAGCTCAAGGCTATCTCAAGAGTCCAACCATGCTAATGACTGAAAAACAACATAATATAGACAAACATAGCTCTTCCTTGCCTCTAGGGGTCGAGCTCATGATTCGAGGAGCTGATCCAACTGATTCTAAACTGAGAACTACAAATTAGGAAAAGATAACAACATGCCTCTAAAAACAAGGAAACTGATCCATTCAGTTTGAAACAACCTCTAAACTGATCAATCTACCTCTACAAGTGAAAATCCAACAAATTTACATCATAATCCATCAAATTTCCTCAAATTACATCATAAATTTTCCATTAGGAAATTGAAAAAGTCAAACTAGACAAAACTACGCGAAAAACAGAGCAAAACTTGGTCAAACTGGCAATTTTTCCTCTATGCGTATCGCCTGATTCTCTATGCTTAGCACCTGTTTGGACCCACTTTTGGAGGCCTTCCCGATGTCCAAATGTGCTCTAGGTGTTCTTTTTGGATATTTCTACCTGTCTACTTTCCAACCCAAGTGAAATTTTTCAATTTGGCCTCCATTTGCCCTCCCAAAAGTCCATTCTCCCGACACTGCTTCCTGTGTGTCAAAATAGGGGTAGTGAGGTCATTTTTCAGTGTTTTTTGACCTTTTGAGGGCTCAAAACCTGCCCAAATTTCTTGGCCATAGGTAGGCAAGCATAAATTTTCATGAAAAATCCAGAAATGCAAATTTTTTGTGATTTTGAGCCCCCTAGCAAAAGCGAGCGCCATGTGGCGCGGCGCATAGGGAGGAAAACTATGTTTTTTGTGCCAAAAATTTTCAAAAATAAAAAAATTGCTCCAAATTTCTTGAAATTTGGGCTGAGTCATCTCTATCATGTGCTGTGATGGGCCAAGGAAGCCTCAACCAAGATTTGAAGTCCTTCATCCTCTTTTTTCCTTATTGATGCTCTCTCTAGCTTTGCTTTCAAATTCCTGATTTTTGCTTGGCATACCAAGTTTCAGGACAAGTAATGATAGGACAAGTTCCTAAGCATATTTTTCTCATTTATTGCCTTCTCCAGCTTCCTATCCAAGTGGACATTGGCTCTTTCAAGCCATGACTCCCTATCTGCATTGATCTCTTGCTCCAAAGAAGTGAACTCAATCCTCCTCCTTCGGGCACTTTGGTAGTTTTGCCGAATGTTCTGTAACTCCAACACCACCTGTTGATCTTCAAGCTGCTTGTTCCTCTTCTCAAAATACTATATAGTCCACTAGGCTCTATCCAAGGTGGCGGACAAGGCATCAATATCGGCCTACTGCTCCTGAATGATTTCTCTAAGATTTGCACTCTGTGGGCCCATGTCAGTATCATCACCCTCAATGAGGATGAAATCAGTCTCTCGCTCACCTGATGGTCCTTCCTCCTGTAGATGCCTCTTGCCACGGTCTTGAACCTACTGTGCTGATGGAGGAAACGAGGCCCCTTCCACCCCGGGTGGAGATAACACTTGCTTTGCTGCTGTGAACAAATGCCTAGTGCCCCTCTGATATGTGATGAATACCAACACACTAGCGATCGCATGGCCCTCATACTGATGAGAAGATCCACCTGTCTCATGCTTAACCTCTGAAGGGCCCTGTGAAGCTCTGAAAAACTCACAAGAGATGAAGTCATCCCATGTGATTCCCTGTAAACCAAGCTGATGAACGACCATAATCTTGATGAGAGCAAAATTATAAACACTGTTAAGCTGCTGCTGAGGGGTCTTGTGTTGCACAAGAATGGTCATCTTCTCTATATTTCGGCATATGAAGTAAGGAACGTTCATCATGCATACCCGAGTGAAATGCATCAACAACCTAATGTGATAAGCATACAAGCAGGAGAACTGATCCTCATAAGTGAAATACTTCATAATGAGTTTCATTAAAGGAGAATACTCATCCTTGAGAAACCAAAAGGGAAACACTCTCCTAAGCTGCCTCAGAAAACCAGGTTTGATGTATGGTTCATAGTGTTGTCGGTCAATCTTCTGTCTCTTATTCCATGGTTCTCCAATGTTTGGTATGCCGGTTGCCAATGAAATGATTTCTGGTGTTAATGTGAAAGTAACACCGACAAGAGTGGCTTGATCACCATGCAAATGCAACACAAATAAGCAAGCCAACTCACGATGAAACTGAATATGAGCAACCTTCTCGCAAAATTCATAACATGACTGATGCTAGAAACAAAAGAGGGCAAGAGGGCAGGCTTGCAGCTCGGTAAGAGTGGTAGGTTCTTCTCTGATATGTCTGCCACCTCTATGAGGCCTCCTGGGTTCATGTCCCTCCATGGGTGAATCACTTTGGGTCTCTTCTTCATAATCATATGAAGGATCTGATGCCATAATTGCTGGTGGACCAACTACCTTGAAGAAATAGGTGCTGATATGTCAAACTGTCTTGGACTGCCTTTGAAGATTGTTTGACCTCTGCTAACAAGGGAAAACAATGAAACAAGGGACTGTTAGGAGAGGGAAAAATAGTGGGAGTTTTTGGGACTGTTGGGATAAATTTAGATAGGGAAAATATGGGATTTTTGGGAGGTTTTGTATAAGGTTAGGGTTTAGGATTTTATAATAGGAAATTTGGGAAAGGGAACTTGGGATAGGGGATTAGTGAGTTTAGGGGGTAGGGGAACTTAGGGAATCATGAAAATAGGGAAAAATGAGGTAAGGGAATGATGGAGGGAAGATGAACTTGGTAGCAAAAAGATGATCAAACCCTAGGCAGCAATTTTGTTTGACAATTTTGAAGAGATAGGGTTTGTTCTTTCTTTACCCATCCATCATATAATAAACACCATCACATGAGCATCATATTTAAATGCAAAGCAGTATTAGAGGCTCTACCTACTTGTCACAAGGCAAATCCATGTGTTTTTGGCCGATTGGAGTGAGTTTGGGAAATTCTCGGGCTTCCTGGCTGTGTGCACTGCACAACATACCCAATGCGTGCGCCTCACCAATGCGCCATGCCTATGCAAAAATACACTGTGTTCAAAGGCCTAGTGCGCCACGCATCACCAATGCGCCGCACCTTCTGCCCAATGTGCCGCGCTGGTCGATTTGGAGCCAATTTCACCGAACACTCCCACAATCACTTTGCTTTGTTTGCTCTTGGCTTTCTGAGTGTAAATGAGTCTCAAACACTTGGAGGAATGGTTTATATATGGAACCTTTGAATTTATTTTTGCCAAAACCTACTTTTATAATGTTTTGCAAATGGCTTTGTCTTCAAACTCTGTTTTTTGGACCTTTTCACTTCTTTGAACTTTATGATGAATTTAATGACCTGAGCTTTGCTTGTTTCGCAGGTAATGGAGCTTCTAGGCTAAGGAAAGAAACCAAGATCACAGATGAAGAAATTTACAATGAGAAAAACAAAATTCTCATGATTTTAACAATAAAAACTAAAATACTCTATTTTTCCTCAAAACAGGGTTTTGAGGAAAAACACATTTTCAAATGCTTGATGATGAAATTTATTTGATGTTGAAACATCCTCATGTCCTGCTGGAAATTATTGAACACTCTAACACATTTTTCGACGAAACCCTAATGAAACCCTAGAGCTAATTGACCATGAAACCCTAAAGACAACTTTTGCAATTTTCAAGATAAAAAATACTGTATATGTTTTTTAAATGAACAAACATAAGCCAGTAGGTAGATAACATGAGGGAAACTGCAGGAATGCCACTTCCGTCAGATGATCTATGCGCCTAATGGAATGCAAATGACTGGGCGGAACACCTAATATGAAATGCAACAAGAGGATTTGATCTCTGACGGAGGGATGACAATACAACCTCTAACACTAGTACAAGATAATATGCATGAAAATGACAACAAACGTTCATAGAAATCAAGAAGACATCACTCCCGCAAGCCAAAACACAAAAAGCAACAGAAATGCTAAAAAAGACAAGTTAAGCAGACTTACCTAGAAATAGTTGAGCTGGATGTGTCGAAGACTCTTGAATGTGTTGTGGGATGTTAGAGCTCCAAGATCGATGTGAAGAATGAGCTCTAAAGCGTCGAATAAGTTTGAGGCTCATGACGCGCATGCCACAAATCTAGGAAAAAGTGACACTTGGAAAATAGCTCCCTAAAATCTAGGGATGCTTTTTTCATGTTTCCTTTTGCTATTTCGGGAAAAATCAACCCATGCATGCAAGTCAAGTTTTCTCGGTCCTGGGTGGAACTGATCAACCCGATAGCACATGAAACAGCCTGCTTGCTTGAGGGAAAAATTTGTGCATTTCTAGGAGGGAGTTGGGCTGGCTACCCAGAGGGATTGCGCAATTTCTGGGGGGAGCAGTTGACTGTTGCCCAGAATTGCGCAATTTTTGGGTTGAGCAGTCCTACTGGGAAATATTGCGTAGTTTTCACTCAGAAGGTTGACTAACAGGATTGTGCAATTTCTGAGCCAAGCAAGATGCCAGTCATATTTGCGCAATTTCTGGAGGGAAGGTTGGTTCCCCTCCAGAATTGCACAATTTCTTGAGGGAGGAGCTCAGCCAGCAGCTGGACCAAGTCCAGGGAAGAAGCCTATGAAGGGGGTGAAGCAAGTTGTCATGCATAGGCTATCATGCATAGTGCAAGACATGCTGCTGAAGATGGTTGTTAGGGAGGATCCAAAACAAAGCTAAGGCAAAATTTTGGAGGGTGGTTGTAGCCGCTACAACACACCACAAGAACAATTCTTGATGATCTGTCAAACAATGATATCCATACATACATATATATACACATAAATGTTAACTTTAATAATCATGATCCATACGACCCTTTCAAACATGACATACATACACACCTACATGTATACATATATAAACATCAGTATAATCATGATCATAACATAATTACCAGATATCAAGGTCAAGTTTTAAGAGAACATCCTTTATTCATGCAACACATGCACAACATTAAGAATAGTTGTTCCCAACATAGCCAAGGATTCTGATGCCTCAGATCCATTTACTTTACCTTTTTGGTTGGTCCTTTCTCATGACTTTACTTCCACCATCCATTTACCACAATGGACCCAACCAGTCCAACTAACTATAATACTCTTACCTTTTTTTGTGCTTACTCATGCACCAAGCTTCATCCATGTCTTACATTACCTGTTGGGTACCACACTACTCTCCCCGAGCTTCATCAAATTTCCTCTTTCCCAACCAATTCCCAAGACTCAAAACAATAAAAGGAAAGAACTAAACAACAACAAGAAGACCTTGAAAACCAAAAGCAATATGACACCGCAACAAAGTGGCATAACTATGCACCAGGCACAATCAAAATCAAAAATCGAGTGCAACAGTCGTAAAATACCAAAAGCACAAGACTAACAAAAAACACCATGACTCAATCCCCATGGTTCCAATGCTACCAAACGAAAGCTCAACCTAAGCCTTCTTCAAGATTTCATGGCAATCTATCTTTCCATGCAATCCCTACATTATATTTCCATAAACGCATAATGTTTATGCATAAATAAACATAACAATACATGAGTTACCTTACCTTGTTGTGCCAAGCATATTTCTTGCAACTAAACACAGCCACACGATCTCTCAAGGGACTCCAATCCCCTTGATAGATCCACCTCTAGCTAATGTACCTGCCAAGTACATGTTCATGATTTTAGCACATATCCACATAATGCTAGACAAAATCAAGGTTAAGAAGATTTCCTGTATGCAAAGCACTCATTCGTTTGGAATTAGGGTTTCGAAACATAGACAAAGGAATTCTTGTCCAGTTCCTTCCTTTTTCCTTTTTACTTTGTTACAATCAAGACTTACTAGTATTGTCACATCATCCAATTGTTAGTTATATAAGCATGTTAAACCTTGTCATGTTAATACCAAGCATGTTACCCTACAACTGCGCACACATGTCAACCACATGTTTCAAATATCAGGACAATCATATTTATCAATTTGAAATCAACTTTTACAAACAATCATGTCATAATCCATAGTCAACTCATAGTCATTAGACACAATACTACAATTGTAAACTACATTCAAGTACATATCAACTATCTCGACACATATATGTTAGTACAATCATCTTAAAACAAAATCATTTGAACCCATACTCATATTTATGAAATTCATCAAACATCCAACCAACTTTCAACATACCATGTTAAATAAATTAATTAGACACCAAACACTCAAACAACAAATAGAAGTCATAATCAAATAGTCAAGCACAATGTAGTTGACATAAGAAAATTCATACCTTAATGTATCTCCGGGGAGGCTATCTTGTCTGCACAATTAAGCTAGTTAGCATGATATAAATTCTCGACACATCTGTTTAAACATAAATAAGATCATGTTATCCATAACAATCACTAACTAACATGTTCACATCCTAATTCATAAACAATTATCATTTATGCATAGCAATCTCATATGTATGATCAATCTACATTAGTACAAACCATATCACAAACATGTTGGATCATACCTGAATATCACAACCATAACCATCTGCATAGGTTAAACCAGGTTAACACAATACATATAACATCAAGATCTTCAATGCAATGAACATAATCATCACACATATGACCAATCCAAATTACAGCATCAACATCTCAATGAAATAACCCCAATCATCAAGTTAATAGCATATAACAATAATAAGCTATATATCATGCTTATCAACAACATATAACCTAATAATCAAGTTATATAACATAAAACAACAATAGAAATGCATAAAACCACATGTTACCATCATCCTTGACTATCTAATTCATGTGGATATAACTACACTAATCAACTAACATCTATCATAAATGTAACCATAATATCAAAAGACATGTACATAAACCTAATGTATATAAACCTAATGCATATAATAATCCTTGACTTACATACCTGCATGTCAAACATACAGTACATATATGACAATCTTCTCTTACCCCAAAGTCTAATGTTGCAACATCATTATGGTCATCTACATCTCTTGCTCTATCGAAGCCAACACATTAGCATCATAACAACCAATATCATCATGATGACCTAATTGCATATAATGGCTTCACAAGGCATGTTTAACCTAATATTCATGTACAACTATAGTCAAGACCATACATACATACCAACTACATATAGACATAACACATGAGTACCAAACCATATAGACATCATTCTAGCTAGAGTCGATTCATCAATGCATGACCATATCAACTACACAAACCATGACCTCATGCATGACAACAACCATTACTCCATTGTACACATTTCCACATGCAACCATCAACATGCATGAGAAATTCCAAATCAACTACACATACGCATAGACACATGTAGTCGATCATAAGTGATCAATTCTTGTAATCAACCGACAAGACTGATACATGTAATCAAACTTACAAGAATGTAACCTAGCATACAAGGATGTAAGTAGGCGACATAAAATCAACATGTAAGAAACATATACCAATATATAACCAGTCATATACTCATGAGAAATGCATTCTACAAAATCAACATCAAGTTCCACATTACAACCTTACTACAACCATAACCAATCATCAAGAAAATGCAAGAAGCACATGGAATGCAAGTGTAAGAGACACATATGTAACCAACATGAAATCATGATCAACACAAAACCGAAGGAGAGCACAACCACACTCTAATACCACTTTGTAACACCATCCGCGCACATCTACCCAAGTAACCATGCCCAACTGGGGTAAACATGAAACGAGAGACTACTATGATCAAATTCGACCTCCTATGTGACCTTAAGGAAGTGGAATTGATAGAAAATCACACACAGTCATCCAAGATCAACAACAAAACCCTCAGAAGACATGTCAACCACTTATATAGCATGTACTTGGGTCCCACTATTGTTATGGATCTCTTAGGGCATAGTCGCTCTCATGTTATGGGCAAGGGAATGACCAGAAACCCAAAGTCACTCTCACAAGCTCGCCTACCAGTGACCAAAGACCCAAATTTCTAGTTTTGTGCTAGCGACCCCGGGATTTAAGCCAATTTTTTAGGCCCAGATCCTAGGCCACTACCTAGAATGGAGTGATAGGTTAGAATTAGTAAAAGTACAAGGAAACAATGATGCAAAAGAAATAAGCCGAACAAGACCATATCTAAACCCCTACTAGCCATGACAGGAATTTCGTCAAAAATATCATCAACATGTAACCTACAGGTCTAAATAGAAAAATTATGTGTAGGGATCTCATACTTATCTGAAAACCGCTATAAACCATTGTTCCCTCGTGTCATTTGTTGCATTATCATCTATTAGGTCATAGACACATTATCCATTCATGTACAAGTAAAAGCATGTTGAGAGCCATACAAAGATGTTGTCATAAAACATGCATATAACCATAATACTAGGAACAGAAATACCATAAACATATCAACCATAAAAATCCAAATATGCATCAATACATTTACACATAAAAATCAAGGGAATTAATTCCACATTTATGAATGCAATGAACCAATAGGAGATGGGACTACCACGTTCCACCTGACCATAGATTGGCTGAGCCAAGTCTCTCTTCAGCCAATCACCCCCATTCCATATTCCAAGCATGAATGTGGAACTCATAGAACACATAAAAAACACCATGAGGAATTTGACTACCTCCTAGTCTCTCAGGCTTTACCACAACCCACAGTTTGATCCAAGGATCACTAGGCCCTACAACGAATATATACCCTCTAGGCTTTACCGTGCATCCCATCCTGGGACCACTAGGCCCAATGGATAAAAAATCCACCTCTTGGCTTTAATGTATATCCTACCATTCACCGACAAGGATTCCTACACCCATCAAGGCACACAATTTGGCTTTACCGCAACCCACAATCCAGTTCAAGGGTTACTAGGTTAGTGGCTTCATGATCCATAGTCGAATTCAGGGATCCATTGGCTTAGTGGGGCCTAAACCAGGTTTAGAGGTGATTTAGCCAAACAAATCCCGGTACTACTAGCCCTTTCGGCAATAGTCTGTGGAGCACGGACTAAGGTCTAACCCAAAGTAGTATGGGAGGGTGCTAGAACCAGGCTTCCACACCCTAGAGATGTTTGATGGTGGTCTGCGGTTTGACCCTGTGCACATGTCGCTACGTGCATCTATTGGTCCCTCGCATCCTGCGATGCTGCCTTCACGTAACCTTGCCCGAGTCGCGAGCAGCATTATTACCCAAGTTCCTCACTATTAACCTGATATTACTTGATTACTTAACTTATCTGTGTAAGTCTAGTGATATTTAACAGTGTATTCAGCATTCATATAAGTGCGTGCAATAAACAAAACAATGTAAATGCATAGAACGTAGTACAAAAGTAGACACACAGTATTTGGAATCAATTTCTCTTTACTATTCTTCTTTCAAGGTTACAGACTTGACTTTGCCCTGCGCACTCAGCTATAGGGGTCTGTGCACTCAGTTACAGAGCCTCTTCCTACTACTACAACCCAAAGCACTTAGACTCTTACTCTATGCTCGAACCATTCGTATTTTTCTATCTCTACTTTCTCCTCCTTCTCTACAACTTAGAGCCTCGCTCTACTTATACAATCCCATGGTCTACGGACCATGGGTAGGCTGACACGACATTACATTACATTACAAAACTTAGGGCGGACAACCCTATGACTCAACCTATACTTCATGCTCCACACACGCAAGTCACGGAGTCTTACAATACATTTGACCAAAACTTGGGCATTGAGCCCCAAAACATGCTATGGGGGGTTTCAATTCCCAACAGGCCTATAACACAAACATCGTGACTCGTCCCTGAGTCACTCAGTCAGTGCGGTGATCTTGGCGCAGAGTCCCTCCAAATGGTCTCGTGCTACTCAGAGGTCCGCAGTGCATAGCTCTGCGGTTTTTTAGACCTACTGCATGCGCTCTTCTGATGCTTCTTTGTTAGGATCAAATGCATGCCTTAGTGCGTACAGCCCCTGCATCTGTGCAAGCTTGCCTTCGATATTTGTTGTAGTGGTGAAGGCCTCATCAATCCATGGTTGAATGCGCACTTTCAGAACTACCTCTTTCTGTCTTATGGCATCCACCTGCTCTTTCAGTGCCCTTGCTTGCTATATCTTTGCGAGTCGTTAAGTGAGGATGACTGTCTGTGTAGTTCCTTGGACACTATCATACTACTCCTAAAGTTCGGGCGCCTCTGTTTCCAGGCACTGTATGTTGGGGTCCTCCTGCAAGGATGTGAGGACTCCAAAGGCTTGGTCCAACATACAAGTATAGTCCTGCACTACCTATCCAATTCCTTCCAACCCTGTTTGGATAGCACTCGCGTGCTGCTCTTGAACTTCTAGGGGAGTGGAAGGCTACGCCTTTAGCCGTAGCTTGGAAATCTGGAGATTCAACTCCAGCTGCACTAACCTTGTTTCCTCATGCGTGTTTCCGACTCCACTTTCCAAACAGTGGATCCGCACTTCTGTTGGTAGGTTCGTTGCGATGTACAACTCTGGGATGCGCCGACATGCTTCATCAACTATCTGCACTAACTGTTGGTTCTATGACACCAGTTCATCACGGTGCAGGCTGAGCTGTTCGATGTTGATCTTTTGCTCACTCAGTACCTACATCGCACGGCCCTCCTTGGCATGGAGCTCTGTTGTTATTCCATCCTGCAGTTGGTACAGTGTGTCTCACGAAAGGGCAACCAAATTAAGGCCAAGCCCCTTGATCTTGCCAACCGTGGCTTTGTCGATCTCATTCTCTACTGATAGCTCCCCTTCCAGTAACACTATGGTATTGGCCATCCTCACGCGTAGCATCTATTCTACTACTGATGTGCTTGATGCACCGTAGGTGGCTACAGTTCCTTCCTGTGGGGGCTGCAGCTATAGTTCCTGTAGTTGTGCCCTTAGGGCCCCCAACACAGGCTGCTACTCCATCATGACTTCTAGGAGCACTTCCTTGGATATCTTCCTGCATGTCCTCTGCTTCCTCTTCCATGACAATCAAAGCCTATAGGTCCTCCTCCTCTTCATCTGTCTCAATGGTGATAGACTTGTCCCTTTCCTCCATTGAGAGCTTACCGAACCGTGGATTCCTTGGGGACATGCGGACTAGTCCTGGTGCTTGCTTATCTTTTTTTGGTCTCAGCGTCCAAGGTGATTTCAGGATTTATGGCACAACTCGAGTACCTTCGGGAGAATTATGTACCATAGGGTTCTGCACGGCCTCGTCGATGGTTACTTCTTCAAAGCCCAAACCTCTCCTAGTAGCTTCCATCTTGTTTGAACTATATGTGCTCTTTCATAAACTTAGGGACTCGAATATCGCTCGGCGCTCAACACTCTGTGCTCTAATCTCAAGTGAACAAGTGTTGTCTTGTGGCTAGCTCCTAAAATTTTATAGTGCCTTTTGAATTTAAATTCGATCGTTCCCCCCAATTCTAGCCCATCAATGCTTTCTTGGCGGAAGATTTTACAAAATCTTACCCATAAACCACGTCTTAATTACCTGTCACCCACTCCATTTGGCCTCAAATCAGACATCCCGTCATGAACAGTGACACCAACGGTCACTCAATAGCCTATCCGTGTGGCAGCACTGTCCTTCATGCGTGATTGTGAACCCTATGACATGTGCATACTTCCCAGAAGGTGCAGCCCCTCGGCAGAATATTTTATAGTCCCGCACTTCCTTTCAACTTCTTGGAGCGCTAAGACTGTGTTTCCTATAGCTACTCAGGTGGTCGCACCACCTATGCAGGCCTTCATTTCGCCCTCCAGTGTAGTCTATGGAAAATATTCATTTGTCCTTATGATAGTCAGCGTCGCGTGCTATTCTTTATGTAGTGTATTCGCTTGGCTACTACGTTTGGTGATATGCGGACCTAGCCATGGCAGCAGATTAACTAATTCTCAGCGATAGTCCCCTAAATCGTTCGAATGATTGTACACACCTTGCCTTGCTATCCTTGGTCTGTTATCGAGAATTGCTCATGTTTTTTCATTTTCTAGCCTTTTGACCTCTGCGTCTATTAAAATGGCTTTCTTCCTTAACCATACCCAGTCTGTTTCAAGCTCGCGAAGTCTAAAGTTTCCCTGTTGAATGGTTCTCTGAAGTCTTCGATGTTTTGCTTCGCGTAGTTGTGTGTTTTCTTCATTATGGGCTTCGTGCATTGTCACACCTGTGTGTGCTATCATGTGGGGGTCCATCTTGTCATGCTCCTCATCGATTATGGTCCTTTCCTTCTTTCGCAACCATGGAATTGTTGTCATGGTCCTATATGCACATCAAACCATTGGTATGCACAAGTCCTAGTTAGTGCGTCTCACCTGGTGAACCTTATTCAGCGCTTCGCACACCCTGTCGAATGGTTCCCCGTGGATAATCCTTGGTGCGCTTTGTCTTTCCTACTTCCGCTTGTTGTTCTCATTTGCGATTGTGAGAGTAGTGTGCATGCGTGAGGGCTTCGTACCATATGTCTGTATCCATCTGGAAAGGTGGGTGTGAAAGTTGTCTTGCCCCTCAACCTCGGCTCTCATCGGGGGTTGGGGTTTCCTAAAGCATATAAGCATCATCCTTCTGTAGTCGTGCCAACCCTCAAAACTCTGCTGGTGCGTACCCCACCATCTGGCAAGCGTAGTGCGCAGTGCCCATTTCAGAGCATTGAACCGTTGTTGTTCTGGTACTTTGCTTTCAAAGTTGTTTAGGAATTCCTCTACTGATGTTAGTCCATCATATATGGGTAGGTCCATTGCTTCTGTTGCTACACAGCGTAATGATCTTATCATCATATTACAATTTAGCATGGTTACCTCGTGTAATCAGTTTTGCCATCGCTCTACTTCCTTGTCTGAATCCGAGGTGCAGAAGTTGTCGCGCTCCCACGAAATCCTTCTATCGACTGTCAGATTCACCCAATCCTACTATCATGTGGTGATCTTGTAGATACAATTGAGATCATCATCACTATCATTCTCGCACACTGGTTTTGTATATTGCGCTCCTTCGGCAGGATCTAGTGGTACTACCACGCGGAGCGACTTTTTCTCAAAGATTGCGCTTCTTCAAGTTTATGACTCCATTCATATCAGTGGCCCAGTCTATGCCAAGTAGCATAGGATAGGGATTGCTATCATCAACAATTTCTATCACTTTGAAATCTGGCAAAGCGCTCGTGCCTTAAATATTGATCGTTACTCGCAGTCTCCCCATGGGTAAGATCTTCTTTTGTTTCACCATTCGTAATTGAATAGGAGACCACTGCAACGCGGGCCTACCCATGAACTCCCATGTTTGTTTTGGCAGTACATTCATATCTGATCCTAGATCCAGAATTACTTTATCCATTTCATATTCTTTGATTTGCACAGTCAACCTCATTTCCCTTCCTGTGCGCAGTGCATGCTTTCCAAGTTTCCGGACCATGCGTAGTTCTCCTTACCCCACGCACCTAGTGATAAGTTCCTACAATCCTTTCATAGCCTTGTTGTCATGCAACAGCTTCATACATGTCTCTAGAAAGGTAGTGAGCATTGAATGATCCATCTTTGGCTCTGGTTGATCCTTACTACTTGAAGTGAAGGCCTACGTGAAGCTCTTCTTAGCTTCCATAAATGTCTCCTTCACGTGTTCCAAATCGAATTTAGGTTCCTTTGCAGGAGTCTTGTGAACCCATGCACTTTCTTCAGGCTTCTTACCTTTGTCATCTCCTATTGTGATATCGCTCCATAGCACAATGTTCACATTTGGGTCCTCTTCGCGTGGCTCATACCTCATCATTTGTAGATTCTGAGTTGGGGGAGGCTGGAGTACCACCTTTTCGCGTAGCCTCACTATCAATGTAGGGCAGTCTTCTGCATCATGATCAAATTGAGTATAGTACAAACATGACGTTCTTGTTGGATTTGTACAATCACGGGCATAATGCCCTGGCCCTCCGCAATTGTAACAAATTAGTTGTCCACGACCCCTTCCTTGTCCCATTCCTCCTTGACCCCGTCCACACCCTTGAAATCTAGTGCACGCTAGTTTCTATTTTGATCAAGGGTTCGCGTTTTAGCTTACACCCTGTAGGTAGGGGTTCACTCCATCATTAGATCATAGCTTCTGCATGTGCGCTCATCATGACCTACCGATCTGCAAAAATTACAAAACAATTGTTGGGACGTCTGCGTATACTTCTGTAGTAGATGATAATTGTGTAGCATGTTTTACTCCTATCTGACAGATCATGCACCACAATGCAGGCACCGCGCTCGGCCCTACTTGTACCTCTGGTCTCAATGGCATTGGCCCTCCTGCCGCCAAGTAGTTCGTGAAAATGGGACAGTGATCCTTATCATGTCCCTGTCCCTTGCATTTGATGCACCATACTTCTTTGCGCACCTCTGGGCAAGTCGTCCTGTCCTGTTTTGAGCTCTACATTTCCATGCATAGATTTTTCAGTTGCACATGGATTTATTGAACTCCCAGAACAGGATCTTGTATAGGAGTCTCATGTAGTCTCATTGCAATCTCCAATGCTTCGGCCTAGGTGGATAACTTCTACTGCGAGAGCACTGTTTTTAGGTGTGGCATCAAGGATGCTATGAACCATGAGTGGTGTTGTGCATCTATCAAGGTCATATTGGCTTCATGAATCATTCCCTTCAGCCTCTGATCCAGTTCCTAGGGAGTCTCGCCAGGAAGCATCGCGATCTCCTTAAACCCAATAATCGACTGCGTCTCTGATTTTGTCCTGTTAAATTCCCTATTCAACGCGATTTGGATTTTTGTGGTCCCTGCATTTGGATTGTCATTAGAGTGTTTAATGTACCATGTCAGTGCGCGGTCCTACAACACACTCACTAGTGTCTCCTTCTTTATGTTATCATCCGCGATTCCGTGTGCTTCCCATACTGCCTTTACCATAAACCAAATTGATCTGGGTCTTCGTTCCCTACTCCTTTTAATATCGGTATTTTTACTGTGCTCACTATACTGAATGGGGTGGGAGGTGGAGGAGGTGTGGATGGAGATGGAGGTGATGATGGTGAAACCAGTGGTGATGTAGGTGGGGGTGGGATGCATGGAATCCGTTGCCTTATCAGACTGATCGTGCTTTGGTGAGCACCATTAATGCAGCAATAATGTTGCAACTCCTGGGCTTCCTACTTTACTTTTATCAACCCGGTAGTTCGTAACAAACTTGGAAGCGACGGTGTTGTATGCACAAGTACTAGTTCTTACTACAGGCTGTCACTTGGTTAGCTGGCACAAGATCACTAGGAGCTCAAGCCAACTTCTATGGATTCTAGAAGAAGCTCTATATGTGATGAAAGGAAGGAGAGCTTACTCTACAAAGGCTATTCTACTTGCAGAAAGAGAAAGAAGATTGAAATGTGAAGTAAACTTGGAAAACCCTAATTAACCAATTAATCTTACTTTTGCAAAAAGAGAGATGAAAAACCATAAAATGAATGCCATTACCTACTTAGGAAGTGAACAACATCTATTCAAGCTATTTCTTAAAGGATTTGAGAAAAAACACCTTTTTGGATTTTTATGTAATTTTAGGTGAAATTGTCATGCATGTAGTTTATTTGTTTGTGAATGTGGCAATGATTAGGTGGCGATGGAGGGTGACTTTGGAGTTTTCAGAGGTGTAGGGAGGTATTGTTGAGTCCTACGAGGTCCCAGGTGGCCTCCTGGAGGTTTTTCTTGCAATCAGACTTCAAAAAGACACCTACAGGAAAATCTACAGGAGGCTGCAGAGGATCTACAGGAGGTCTACAGGAGGATGCCGAGAGCCGTTTTATAGCTTTTGAAGGCGGGAAAGCAGGTGGAAAGGGTAGATGAAGGCTAGGGTTATGTGTTAAGGTGTCTAGGGTTCATCAAGAAGGATCAGGAAAGAGAAAGATGGCTAGACTTGTTCAAGGGAAGAGAGGAAAGTTGATGAGGAAGGTGCAGAGAACTAAGGCAGATTTGTGAGGGACTTTGGGTGACCTATGGAACATAGATCAAAGAGAAATGGTGTTGGCTGATTGGATGACTTATTGTGAGAGGAGGATTGCTGCAAGAGAACTAAAACTCACATCATGAGATTAGGCAAGCAAGGAAAATAGCTACATAAAAAAAACAGAACTTTGCATCAAGCTAGTCTAAATTCTGATCTAGGAAAGTAAACGTTGAAAAATGCTACATGGAAAGAAAGCATGGAAGGAAATTTATTGAAAAGAAATAAATGAGCATGGTAAAGTATATCTACAGCAAAAGCATTAACCTTCTAACAAACTGCAACACCAGAAATCCTATGGAAAAGACAAATCTCAGTTTTTTGTGGCAGCAAGAGAGTCTTGGCCTCAGTTCATGGTTCCAAAGGGAGGAAATGAGGTGAAGGCTCTATTGATGGCCTTTTTGTATCTTTTGCCTATCACTGTTTGTAGGAATTTACAGGGTAAGTTCCTTAGACAGAACACCGAAAGGACACCGCTCACAAACAAATCACAGATCAATACACCAGTATTTTGACGTGGTTAAAACCCTCAGAGAGGGAAACAGTCCACGGCCTGCGCCAACGTGGCTACTACAGTCAATTTATTAATAAAAGAATGAAAATTTACATAAGCTTCTCTCATGCACGATTAACATACAAATGACCCTCCATACGCTTTAAATAGAATTTATGGACCAATCGGGTGTCAAGCCACGGATCAAGTGTCGGTAATACCGAGGAGAGAATGAACCGTCGGATCACTACATATCGTGACTGTCGGATTGTAAGTTACAAATGTACATAG